>SDVV010022873.1:0-12861 GCA_016164225.1 Gammarus roeselii | reverse complement strand
ACATTCATGTCTCTCCTTCCCAACGCTTGCTTCAGACCATCCATCCACCCAAACTTCAGTCTACCTCTAGGCCTGCAACCACTCGCCTCCGCATTCATCACCCTTTTCACCAATCTCCCTTCATTCATCCTCTCCATGTGCCCGAACCATCTCAGTACTCGCGAATCCACTCTGTTCTCCAACTTCTTCACCATCCCTGTTCTGCTTCGAACCACGTCGTTGGTGATCCGGTCTCTCAGCGTTACTCCAGCCATGCTCCTCAAACACTTCATATGGAAAACATTCAACCTTCTTCTCTCCTCTGTTCTCACCCCCCAAGCCTCAGCTCCGTAGAGTACAGTTGGGACAACAACACCCACATACAACCCTCTCTTTGCTTCCATCCCCAACGTCCCACAGCTCATTACACTCATTAGTGCACCCAACACTTTACATCCCTCCTTCACTCGCGCCTTCACTTCAGTTTCCACTAGTTCAGTTTTCTCCACATGGGAGCCCAGATACTTAAAATACTGAACTTCCTCCATGAGCTCTCCATTTAGGGTGACACTAATTTTGCTCGCATCGACAGTTCTCGAGCATTTCATTACTCTACTCTGACCCACGTTCACTCGAAGCTTCCTCCTCTCACACACTCTACCAAACTCAGACACTAGCCTACATAGCTTCTCCTCCAAATCCGAAACCAGGGCCGTGTAATCAGCAAATAGCAACTGGCTCAACTGCCAACTCCGCCCATTCGCTTCCAACAGTTCCAAGCCCCGACTCAGCACACTCGCGTTCACCTCCCTGACCACTCCATCCACATAGAGGTTGAACAGCCAGGGAGACATCACGCTGCCTTGTCTCAGTTCCACTTTCACTGTGAACCAATCACTCACCTCGCTCCCCACTCTGACACATGCTCGGCTGTCAGCATAGAAACTTTGCACTGATTTCAACAGATGTCCGCCCACTCCATACAAACGCAACACCCTCCACAGCGCTTCCCTGTCAATTCTGTCGTATGCCTTCTCCAGATCCATGAAGGCCCAGAACACATCCTTTCCTTTGGCAAGGTACTTCTCACATACCTGTCTCACTGCAAAAATCTGATCGGTACACTCTCTACCACTCCTAAAGCCATACTGTTCCTCTCCGATTGCGCAGTCCGTACAGTCTCTAATCCTTTTGATCAGCACTCTCCCGTACAACACACCAACCACACATAACAGACTGATACCTCTCGAGTTGCAGCATTTATTTTTATCGCCTTTGCCCTTATATAGCAGAACAATGCAGGCACTGCGCCACTCACTCGGTAACACGCCTGCCGCAAAACACAAGTTCAATAACCTCACCAACCATTCGACAATCGTTACCCCACCCTTCTTCAGGCACTCGGTCGCAACGCCATCCAAACCAGGGGCTTTCCCTGCTTCCATCACGTCCACCGCCTCCTGTAACTCTTCCCTGGTTATGTCAACAACAAATCTTTCTCCCGAAACTGGCATCCGAGCACCACCACCCACAGCAACAATGTCAGCTGCTCTGTCATCCTCGACATTCAACAACTTATCAAAATATTCGGCCCACCTCCCGTACATTACCACTTTCCAACAACAACTGGCCGTTTTCATCTTTCACCACTTCCTCCTTTCCGGTCTTTCCATTTCTCACCCTCTTCACCTCTTTCCAGAACATTTTTTTGTTCTCCTCAAAATTCTGGCACAACCGTCTGCCCCACCTGGCATCAGCGTCCCTTTTGGCTCTCCTCACCACCCGCTTCACCTCGTTTTTTCTATCTTTGTACCTTTCACAAGCCACCTCCGACTTCACCTGCAACCACTCCTCAAACGCACCTCTTTTCCGTGCCACCGCCAGTTTGACCTCCTCGTTCCACCACTCGCAGCCTTTCCTCCTGCACCCGCCGACACGGCGACACGGCGCGTACCACACACCTTCTTCGCACAGCTCAGCAACGCATCCCTGAACGTCTCCCATTCTTCCTCCACATCTCTCAGATCCTGTCCTCTCACGTTGTCATATACTTCCCTCAACGCCTGCTGGAACTCCTCCGCTCTACTTTTCACAATCAGTCCACTCACTTTCACTACCTCTCTTCCTCCTCCCACTCGTTTGTTTCTCTTCCACTTCTGCTCCACTATTGCACCAGCAGATGGTCAGACACTCCTCCACCCTCCCCTCTCAACACCCGCACATCCAACAGCATCCCCACCACTCTCCTCGATATCAGCAAAAAATCCATCAGTGCTCTCTCCACCATTGTACCATGGGCCATCCTTACTCGTGAATATCTCGCTTCTTGAACAAACTGTCCCCGACCACCAACTATTGCTCCATACACAGACCTATCAGGTTTTCTCCACTGTCATTTCTACCGGGAACGCCATACCTTCCTATAACATTCTCCACCATTTCATCTCCAACTCTCGCATTAAGGTCACACAGTTCAACTGCATTGAAATGACCTCCAAAACTCTCAATACACTCACTCAGGTTAGTCCCGAATTGCTCCCTCTCCTCTTCACTCCTCCCGCTGCCAGGTCCGTAAGCACTCACAAATGCCCATCTTTCTACGCCTAACTTAACTTTCACCCACATCAATCTTGGGGACACCTCCTTCCATTCGGTAGCGCTACTAGCCAACCGATCACTCAATATCAAGACCACACCTTCTCGTGCCCTACCTTCCTCCACGCTAGACTTTCTTCCACTTACAACACCAAACTCACATTCGCCTTTACCTTTCAACTTCGTCTCACTCAACGCCAACGCATCCAACTTTCTCCTCACAAACATCTCACCAATCTCGCTCCTCTTTACATTACTTGTACTAAAGCTATGCACATTCAGCGACCCTAACAATAGGGTTCGGAGAGGCGTGTGCCTCCCCCCCCCCCCCCCGCTCGTCTTGCCGTCTTCGAGGAAAGGTTTAACAGAGAACGGGATTCCTAGCCCCTTCGCTCCACCTTTTTAGTCGCCTTTTACGACACGCATTAGTTACGGTAGCACGATTCTACTCCCGGCTACGGGGCGCAAAATTAGTCGCCTTCTACGACACGCGGTGGATACGGTAGCAAGATTCTAAAGCCCCGGCTACAAGGCTAAATAAACAAGTTCAATAATTGACGTCATGTTTCACGAGCTGCAGTTGGGTTCGCGTGAGTGGCAAGCTTTGGCATTCAATTGAACAGCATTCAGCAATACTAACGAAATGTTGCTTGTTAGAGATATGTGACATAGAATGTGTTCAGGTAAAATTGAAAACCAGAATAATTCAAGAACACCGAACTGGCCAAAGCTTTCTGTAAGTGTACAACAATCTGGGTATAAGGTAGAGCTGCCTTTCAACAACCATGTCATACTTGCATCATATTAACAGTGATGTTTGATGTAGAGGCCGTTATAATTATTATTCTTATATTCAACAACCATAATATAATGGTTAGATTCCATTTACAATGGGCTTACATCAAACTAATTCTATAATTGCAGGTTAAACTGTATACAGTTTTGACCACTGTTCATACGAAATTAAGTAGTATTAGCTGCTTTTCTTAAGTCGAATAAAGATTTATTAACAAATAATACAGATTTAATTCTAACAATTCTAGTTGTAAAATAATACAGACTTTCATAGAAAACATTAGGTATCAGATCGAATTTCTAAGTAAGAAATCTCTTAGGAACGGCTATATGATTTGACCTCATACAGTTGAATTTGAGACAGCGTTACACAGCCGGAACCAGCTGTTGTTGGGTGAAAAGAATAGCTCCATGTAGTATAAATGCAGCATAACTTAATATGATATAGAGCGTGCACCAGCTGCCCGTGGGGTAAAGTAGCTGCAGACACCTGAATCGATGGTGTGTCTTTTGAACACACCTTCTATATGTGGTTTGTCCACAACAATTGTGAGATATTTTAGTGACACTGAGACAGGCCGAGTCATTCTAGTTACATCGAGGCAAATGAGCAACAGGTTGTGACATGGTTTGACAACTTAAATGTAGGTGGCCAACATGGAGTTGGAACATATGTCTTGCTCACATCGACAGGAGCAAATGTTTGCGTCATCTCCTTTGATCACATTGACACAGATGTTAAACAAGTCCTGAAATATTGACCGACCACACCGGAACAGAAATATGCTCCCCACCACATCACCTCACAGAGCTCACTCACACGAAGAGCAACAGGAATGAGATCCATCTCTCATTGAAAAGAGAAAGACTGTATATACAGTTTGCGTTCAAATGCTAGGTCCATGTATAGGATGAAAGCAGAGGCTTGCAACGCGTTCAAGTAACGCGCTCAAGGCCAGAGAGTCTAACGGGCTTACAGCTGTGAACGTAAAGTGTGGAGAGAATTATGTACTATTTTCACATCATTATTGTCGTGCTTATAGTAGGCAGGATGACACAGCTTTAAATCTCCCTATTTTGGGCGACTTACGCTATAAATTACCTAATGGAAGTCGCGAGGGAAGGAAGGTGTCAAGTGTTGGGTTCAGTGAAGAGTGTGATGAGCTGTAGGAAAATGGGTTAGGAAGCAGTGAGAGGTATGAGGGGGGTAATTGTCCCCTCTGTGATCTACGGAGCTGAGACTTGGGGGGTGAGAGAAGGTTGATTTTTTTTCGAGAGGAAATGTTTGAGGAGCATGGCTGGAATGACGCCGAGAGGTAGGATCAACAATGACAACAACGTTGTTCGAATTGGAACGGGAATGGTGAGAAAGTTGGAGGACAGATTAGATACACGTGTTCCGAGATGTTTCGAGCACTTGATGCGGATGGATGATGGGAGATTGGGGAAAAGGGTAATGGACGTAGGCCTGGAGGTAGACCGAAGTTTGGGTGGATGAATGGCGTGAAGCAAGTGTTTGAGAGAGACATTAGTATAGGGGTAGCGAGGATGCGTGCAATGGGTAGGCGTGAGTGGAGATTGGTTGTGAATGGATGAGTTTTGACGCTACCCTAACGTGTAACAACACTGTGAATAAAATGTTGATACATTTTTACATCATAACAAATGATTTAGACTAATAGTGCTGAGTGAACCGCCATTAGGTGCCTTATGGAAATGAATAGTTAACTTCAACGAAATCCCATACTAGTCTTTTTGAAAAATTTAACCGGATCAGTAATAATAATGCAATCCAACCAGTTGCTTATATGAACAGTTGAAAGTCAATGAAATAAATAATAATGATAATTATTATAATTATCCTAACTAAAACACTTGATGATACATTAATGGTTACAACAGAAAACAAGTTCAATTAACAAAAAAAAAAACATTCTCACAAAGACATCAAAAATATCAATACAAGGAATGTTCAAGGAACTCAGTCACATAAGGCGATGTATGAATTTTATGTCGCTAACGAGCTATCTTCTTCTACTCATCATACAAACTCGCAATTGAGTGTTTGTGGCGCCTCCATCAAGTGACGTCGACGTCTTCCTCATTAGTCCAACACACTCTGCTCGGAAGGTCATGCGAGCGCTCTCAGAAGCCCCAATAAAGGGACCACGCAGGGTTACCACTTGTTGATGAACAAAAAATTGTTGTACACGTTGCAAAATAGTTGGTGATGAAACCGTACTTGTTTTCATTGCTCTCAACTTGTAGCAACTGAGGTATCATTTTTCAACAAATATTGACTTGCCATATTGAAACGACATAAAATTTAGTTTCGGTGTTCAGAAAAAGTTTATAATGAATAGCGGTCATGGAAGATGACTTTATTTGATAATACATTGGTATCATAAAAAAAAACACTGTGTGAATGTATTCTAAACGCAGCTCCACATATGACCCTATGCACAATGGACTGTCTGCCGCTACAGTATGTGTTCAGCAGTGTCATCATTATTATATAAGAATTACTCAGTCTATTTCATGTCGCTAAACAACAATCTCATTGCCAGGCCTTCCTTTGAAATGTCAGAAGAATTCCGTCAAGTTCCAGTGAATGATACAAAGCGACTGAATGATTCATTATATTATTCATAGAACCCTGCTTTTCTCTCTGTGTCATTGCATTGTGTTTTATTGTATTTTAGTAATACAACTTGAACTGCCTTATTTAATAGGCGACCGGGCCTATTGACGATGGTGTTTAGGCGACCGGGCTTATTGACGATGGTGTTTAGGCGACCGGGACTATTGACGATGGTGTTTAGGCGACCGGGCCTATTGACGATGGTGTTAAGGCGACCGGGCCTATTTATGATGGTGTTTAGGCGACCTGGCCTATTGACGATGGTGTTTAGGCGACCGGTCCAATTGTCGTTGGTGTTTAGGCAACCGGGCCTATTGACGATGGTGTTTAGGCGACCGGGCCCATTGACGATGGTGTTTAGGCGACCGTTCCTTATGACGATGGTGTTTAGGCGACCGAGCCTATTTACGATGGTGTTATTATATATGATGTTTATAGCGGCACGTTAATAGAATCTTCGTCTGCTACTAAGCGAACACATATCACACCAATAGCTCCATATTGAAGAAATGGTTTCGGAACAGTTAGACGAGATGCAAACAATCTAACGTATTCGTACATATGTTATATTCTCAAATACAATACGATGGAAATTCAGCAATTCAGTGGCATAAGTTTAGGGTAGTTTTTATTACCCGCGTGTTACAAAGGAAGCTCTGCGATATCTGCATCGACAACTGCGAGGAAAATAACTGAGACACTTTTAATAAACCACGTCCACAAGAAAGTGATTGCATGTTTCCGCAATGGACCTTCACATGGGGACCTTTCAAATACTTCGTTGTTTTATACTGTGTGGTCGCGTTCTCATTTGTTGTGGCAGTCTCTGACCCAGCACGCAGGTCAAAGATTCAGGCGAAGAAACATCTTTATCGCATTATTCCGATTGCATGAGCGATAAAACCAATGAATTTAAACTACATTCAGATTCCTTCCTTATACATGATATTCACTACTTAGGTATTTCACTTATTAACATATCATTATCAAAAGGAAACATGACTCAATTTTTTGGTTGTCTAGAAGGGCTTGTTTGAAAGTCATGATAAGATACGCAGAACTGAGTAAGTTGGACAACTCGTTTTTGTTCAAAGAACGACGCCAATACATATTTATTTGTGCCAGAAAGATAAGCCATTCAAATCAAGCTAATGTCATCAATGCAAGACACAGCAACTTTTATAACTGCTTCCACAGAACCAATATTACTGATGTATATAATAATAATATGGGAATTCATGTTTAGAAAGCAAACTTTTGGTCAAAAAGGTATTTATGGAGCCCCAAATTCATCGGAACAACCTTTTTGTGGTTGTGTTAACATAGATAAGATTGGGGTTGGTGTTTATAAATTGTTGTCCTCAATAATGCACCCATTACAGCCCTAATGTTAAAACAGGATAATCGGATTTTGTATTTAGAAAATTTCCAATAATATGGCGTTAGGAATATCTGATAATGTCCTAGTAGAACTCACTTCATTCCTATCAGGAGGTCCATCCCTGTTGCCAACAGTGGGAGTTGCTTATTTGCATGCGAAAGTTCCTAGGCTGCACTATCGTGCTATTGGGCTCATGTTGCAGTCTGTGCCTGGGCGAGATGCAAAAACAAGTCGTGATTCTCAGAAGAAAATCAGAGGCGATAATATTGAGAGACAGGGCGATGGAGAGGGTTCGACAATACAGAAAATTTTAGAATGGGATAATGAGTCGACGAAGCATGAAATGAACTTCAGATATGATTGATGAGAAAATATTTCAAAGGCACAATAAGTTCACAGCAAAAGTAGCTGGAATAAGTTAACATTTAGATTGGGTGAAGGCTGTGGTGTTCGGTGGGCCTTTATTACGGGCATTCTGAAAATAATTCGTGGGAGACCAATAAACTAACAGAGAGACCGAAGGGAGTGAACGATATGAACAAATGAATCGCGCGTGAATAAAACGAACTATTTGACAGTTCTATGCTCGCACAAAGTGTTCATCCCTTTTAATGTATCATAGTACGCTGTGGTAGAATCATTGTGATCTCAACCTTGCCAAAAGAGAAGAGCTTAGCCGTAAATAAAACGCCAGAAGGAAGTTAGATATTATATAATTTTTTCTCATATACTGACACTTTCTATTAATAAGAATAGTATATTACATTTGTCTAGTCTCAGCACTAAAGTGTATGTTTATCATCACTAAATTTTGAAGCGCTGGAAATAGCTTAACTGTTATATCCAAAAGTTTCAAAAAATTAAAATCCAGTATCAGGAGAAGTTCTTGCAAGCAGTCTGTGCAGAACCGGAACCTAGCAGCATCTTATACAACCTAGCCCGCGGGCACAGTGTTACGGAACAGCATAAGGTATTAACCTCCCCGCGGCACAGTGTTACGGAACAGCATGAGGTATTAACCTCCCCGCAACACCGTGTTACGGAACAACACAAGGCATTAACCTCCCCGCGGTCAATGTGTTACGGAGCAGCATAATGTATTAACTTCCCCGCGGTCAAAGTGTTACGGAGCAGCATAAGGTATTAACCTCCCCGCGGCACAGTGTTACGGAGCAGCATAAGGTATCAACATCCCCGCGGCACAGTGTTACGGAGCAGCATATGGTATTAACCTCTCCGCGGCAGAGTGTTACGGAGCAACATAAGGTATTAACCTCCTAGCTGGTACAGTTTTACGAAACAGCATAAGGTATTAACCTCCCGCGGTCAAAGTGTTACGGAGCAGCAAAGGGTGTTAACCTCATCGCTGGTACAAGGTCACGGAGCAGCATAAGGTATCAACTTCCTAGCTGGTACAGTGTTACGGACCAACATAAGGTATTAACCCCGCCGCGGGCAGAGTCTTACGGAGCAGCATAAAGTGTTAACTCTACCGCGGTCGAAGTGTTGAGAAACAGATCAAAGTGTTACGGAGCGGCATAAGGTATTAACCTCCTGGCTGGTACAGTGTTACGGAGCAGCATAAGGTATTAACCTCCCGGTGGGCAAAGTTTTACGGAGCAGCATAGGGTATAAACCACCCCGAGGCCTGTCTTTCAGATAATGTATTGCTAAACCATTTATTCCTTTGAATTTATGTTCCACATGGCAGATACAGCTCGTTTTTCTTCGGGTTGCGATACATGCTATGGTTTCCATTTGACGTTTGCTTCTTGACCGCTGCCTCAATCGAATGCTTTTGAACTCCATGTATCTGTTGCTTCGCTCTGTAATCCTTGATAAACTTCCTGGGTTACCTGGGTTACCAAAAATCAGTTTCCCAACTCCAGCGAAGTAGTTTTTAAACTTTTTGATGATGCTTGAGTATTCGGATAAGTAGGCGAGTTTTTTTTTGTAGGGTACAATTCTTTTCAGTACATTCCCCGTTTCTTTTTGATTGTTTTTGCACTGTTCTAGTTCCTTCATGATGATATTTAATTTTTGTCCTTCTGACTCCTCGTTTGACTCTTCTATTTTGAATTTGAAATATTTATAACCAAGTGATGCTTCGTTCTGCTTTGCGTTTGAGATATTTTGTAGGTGCAATTTCGTTTCGCAGTTTTCTGTAATCCATTCAACCGGCTTGCTTTTCATTGTTTTAGTTTCTGTTGGCGCCACAGCGTTCAGACATGTGAGAAGATAGTCTGTGAGTAATTGGGCTTGCTCTGTGACGTTATCTGTGCAATGTATCGGTTTTATCATTTCGATGGTTGCCACACGTTGTGCTCAGAAATTATCCGCGATGTAATTTCTTTTTGTACGAAAGGTTTTTTGTATACTTGTTTCTTTTCTTTTTTGATGTTGATGGTGCAGTTTATTTAATGGTGGTCCGAGAAAGAATTGAGCTCCACGTCTGGGGTAATAATGGAAGACGGATTGTTACTTATGAGCAGATCCAATACAGTTTGGGATTCGGAAGTGATTCTAGTTGCACTTTTTATAAGCTGATGCAGCCCGAGTCTGTCTAAAATCGGCTTCATGTTGTTGGATTTCAATTTCAATTGATCGTCATTAGAATTATCCAGAATGTACAAAGTCTTTTCTATGCTGATAGCTTCTCGAAATCTTTCTTTGCTTCATTGAAATGAAAGTGCACTTGCTTTGGGTGGTCTGTAAAGAGAACCAACAACAAGTGATCTGTTTTTTCGTACCTGGATGTTCACCCAAAGGCCATCAACTTCATTGCTGTCCTTGAGCATTACTTGAGATGAGGTTTATTCTTCTTGCACATAAATCACGGTTCCACCTTTTTCCTTCCTCAATCTTTTCTGTAAACATTGAAGCCGTCAATCTCGATGAAGGTAGTGTTAATGTCAGATTCCAGCGAGGTTTCAGTCAGACAAAGTATATCTATTGAGCCCTCCTTCATCATCATTTTGATGTGATCCATCTTTGTTTCTACTCTTCTAACGTGAATATGTTTAATCACGATATTATTAAGGTTCTGATGGTTTTTTACAGACATGGCTGATGAGGGGTGGCTGCTGCTCCCAGCTTGAACAGTTTGTGCCTCTAATCATTGGTTTTTGCTTACAGGACAATTGGTGTCACTTCGAGATGATTGCAGAGGCATCTCTTCAACTAATACGGATGTATCATTGTACAATTGCATAGGAGAATACCTATTGTAACACTGCACATTTGTTTACACGAGCTTGTTTCGCTTAGCTGCAATATTTTTTTGTTCGAAAACTGGCTTCAGAGGGTGTGTAGGTGCAAGACTACTATGGTAATCCTCTTTCTTGGCTACAAATATTGAGTATTGAGCAGCTTCATCACTCCCAAGGTTGGTCGGATTAATTACAGTTTTTGTTACTATGTCTAGGTTTGTTTCATCTATGATTGTGATTTGTACTCTTTGTTTGCAAAATACTTTTCTGTTTCGGAGAGGAACCTATAATTTTTCTCATACTCAGTGAAGGCTCCGTAATCTTCTATGTAATTGAAGTATTCCTCCGTTGCTTTAGTTTTTATCACTTCTGAGATGTTTTCATCGGTAAGTCCTGTTTGTTCTTCCAAGGATCCTTTCACCGCGTGAATCATACAATGTCCGTCCGCTAATGTTGATTGTTTATTTGATCTTATATCATTAAGAATGGTGTCGATGTTGATGTTCCTGGGGAATTATTGCTGGTTTCCGTCAATTTCATTGGCATTTGTTCATCGTTTTTTTTTTGTTTCATGTGTCAGCAACCCCACCCTTATTCAGATTTTTAATATGTTCTTCAGCAACACTCTTACTGACGTTATCTAAGAATCTGGTTGCTAATTCTCGAGTGGCATTGTTTGTATGCTTGGGATATCCTTGCCTTCGGTTCTTTCCTCTGTTGTTGAGAGTAGGTTGGAGCAGGGGAGACTGAACCGAACCAAGGGAAACAAAATTTGGATCGGGGATTGAAGAGATGCATGGCTTGGGATGACTGAACCGTGCTAGAGGAAAAAATGGGTGGAGGGGGTAATCTATGGGAGGGATTAGCGGGATGGGTAGAGTTGGAGTTTGGGCTGAGCTTAGAGAATGGTAGCAAGGGTAGGAGCTAGAGGAAAGAACGGACGGAGGGGGGGGGGTGATATATGGGAGGGATGGGCGAGATAGGTAAAGTTGGAGTTTGGGCTGAGGTTAGACAATGGTAGCAAAAGTGGGAGCTAGAGGAGAAAACAGGCTTAAGGGAAACATATGGAAGGTGTTGACGGGGTAGGTAGCTTAGAAATTTGGGTTGAGGGTAGGGAATGGTAACAAAAGGTGAGGATTGGGGCTGTACTGCAAGCATAGTTAGATGAGTTTGTGTGAGAAGTGTAGAGTGAAATATGAGGGTAGGAAAAGAAATGAGAAGACGCTGAGGGGACGCTATTGCTGTGACCGTGTTGAAAAGGCGTTGCATGGGAGTTAATTGTGTGGAGATGATAAGGAGTCACTGATTGGGATTTTTAGTTTCAATTTTAGTTCTGGGGTGACGAGAGGGCGCTAGGATGTGTGTTGTCTGCGAGTAGATGTCCTTTGCTTTCGTGTGATGAGGTGATGATACGAGACGAAGGCCATATGATGGAGGGAAGTAGAGGAAGGGAGGAGACCAGAAGAATGATTGCTTGCTTCTAACATTGTTATAGTTTAGGGATGGCAATACCTCAACCCTCTGAGGAACGTAACATGCTACCGTGTTGCAGAATTTGATCATTCCACTATCGTTTGGACTAGCATTCTACAAATAAAACAATTGTTCGTCGGAGGCATTAGTGATTTCGTCTCTTAGTTTGCCTGTTAGGATAACTTTGAGCCTCAAAGAGTGGCAAAGACTCATGAAACGGCGCCTCTGTTCCACTGTTTCAGATCGAGGGATTTTGCCATGGATATCTCAGCATTTTTGTTTTTCATTAAAATTGTGATGGTTATTTTGACTACTACTTCATTTTCGACGTAGTCCGTGCGGCATAAAATGTAATTTCTGAATGGATTTGCGCTTTCAATGATTCTAGACAGAGCACCACAGTCATTGTTATTTATAATTTTACAAATGTATCTATCTGAAAGGTCGGACTATAGCACATTTTTTATGAGGATCTCATCAATGAGTTTTGTCTTGGGAGTCTTGATATTATCTGTTAACCCGGTGCTAGTGCTTGATGCTTCACAGTGAGCCGGCTTTGCTGTTGCGGATTTTTCTGTTGAGGTGACTATTAAAGGCTCTGTATAGGAGAAATGAATTCAAGTTAGGGACTCAGTTTCAGAGGTACAAGGGGTGGGAGATGGAGAGCTCAGCAGCGTTGGGTGAGTATCTGTCACCGAATAAGCAGCCATGTGGTAGAGGGTAGGCTCCTCCTTATTGCATTTTGGGGCACATGCGCTGGCCACCGAAGTGTGTGAGCAATGCGGCAG
>SDVV010022872.1:0-12862 GCA_016164225.1 Gammarus roeselii | reverse complement strand
ACTAGCACAATGTATTATAGTTTTTTGAGATTAAGGTTCATTCCGATTCCTCAAATAAATTGTGTAGCTACCGCAGTATAAGCCTGTCTAACTTACGGGTTGAAAATCACACATAAGGTACTTCATACACTAAAAGATACAATTATATAGTGTCTTATTTAGTAAGAAAAACAGCCATTCTAAATTACCAGTTAAGATAACTGATTTTCAGATATTTTTTTTCCGAACTTTTTATCTTACGCTATGACAAATCTCATTTTAGCCAGTCAATATTTATTGTAATTTCCAGCGAAAATATTACTCCCTCTTCTCTGAACTATTTCTCAATATTAACAAAGTTTTGGATAATTTACACTAACTGTTATAACCTAATACTTAATTCCTTGGTGCGATTTCCTTCTAACAATAGAATAATATCTTGTACACGCATCTTCTGATCAAGTTTATATCAAACAGCTTTTTATATCATTATATCACTTTTTTCAATTATTTCCAGACAATCGTCCAAACCAAGATAGCTCATCCCTTTTCCTGTTACTTCAAGATAATTTGTGAAAATTATCTACATCTCAGCTGCCGTTTTGGACCATACCTTATCTGAAACATCGGAGTTGTGTGTGGCTCCGACTAATGTGTACACATGTGCGCGCCTTTCACCATCCCACGGTCATGAGTAGCTGATGCTGCTCTTCTCCCGCCCTCTTTTCCACTGCCTCTCCTCCCGTGTTGAGTTTAGGACTCATTTCCGGCTCCTCGAGTAAAGTGCACCTCAGTATAAGCCTTTCGACCTTATGGACTGCGAATTCACCATCAGGTACTTCATACACTAACAGAGATTATTATATCGTTTCTGCCTATGTCACATCAACCTGCGCAAATGGGAGGCTCTGAAGAACATATGGTAAAATGAACGACAACTCAAAAATTTCCAGTTAAAATAAATGATTATGAGAGTATTTCTCTCCTAATTTTTATGTTCACGCTATGACAAATATTTTTTCGGCTAGTCAACATTACTGTAATCTATAGCTAAAATATTAGTCCCTCTTTTCTGAATTATTTCTAAATATTTACAAAGTTTTGGATAATTTAAACAAATTGTTAGGACCTAAAACTTAATTCCTTGTTGCGATTTCCTTCTACCAATAGAATAATATATCGTACCTGCATCTTCCGATCAAGTTTCTATCAAACAGCTTTGCATAGGCTTGGTCAGCATTTATTAAAACTACTAGCTAATTAATTGTCACTGCCTCTTCCTGAATTTATTATTTTTCTTATCACAAAGACTTTGTAATGTTGGCATACAAATAAAAGCAAGTAAAAATATGGCGGTATAATAGATTGGACAGAGATTGAAATGTTTTCGAACTATTGAACAAAAATTTAAATGTGTTAGAACGCTAGGCAATAGCCGCACACGATCCTGTACAATATAAGGTCACGGGTCCTCCTGTTAACCCAGAGCTCTAAAATGATAAGCTAATAAGGCGCTCTCTAAGCCCCTCCAACAACAAACCCTCTAAGAAGTCCACTTTATCGATATTTAACCTTGAATTAAAGACATGTCGCCCCACAGCCACACTGTCAACAAAAGCCAATCCTGCTGCATGTGTTATAGTGGAACATGCGAGAAATGCGCATGTGCCAGGAATAACAGAGACTGCATATCATGCAAAAGCCAAAAATGCACCAGAACCAGCAAGCCAATAAGCATGGAGCTGCCGCATTGCCCACACACTCCATTGGCCAGCGCATGTGCCCCAAAATGCGATAAGGAGAAGCCTACCCTTTCCCACAGGGCTGCTCATTCGGTGACAGATACTCACCGAATGCTGCTGAGCTCTCCATCTCCCACCCCTTGTACCTCTGAAACTCTGTCCATAACTCGCATTTATTTCTCCGATACAGAGTTTTTAATCGTCACTTCAACAGAAAAAACTGCAACAGCAAAGCCGTCTCTCTGTGAAGCATCAGGCACCAAGACCCCCAAGACAATACTCATTTGTGATATCCTCATGAAAAATGTGCTAAAGTGCGACCTTTCAGATAGGTTAATTTTTGAAAAGATAAATATCAACGACTATGATGCTCTGTCTAGAATCATTGAAAGCGGAGATCCATTGAAAAATTACATTATTGTGCTCACGGACTACGTCGAAAATGAAGTAGTAGTCAAAATAACCACAATTTTTTTAACAAAAACCAAAATGCTAAGATATACATGGCAGAACCCCTCAATCTGCAAACAATGGAGCAGAGGTCTCCGTTTCACGAGTCTTTGCCACTCCTTGAGGCTCAAAGTTATCCCAACAAGCAAACTAAGAGACTCACTGGTGCCCTCGACGAACGATTGTTTCATTCGGAGAATGCTAGTCTAAACAAAAGTGAAATTATCAAATTCTTCAACACGGTAGCACGTTACGTTCCTCAGAGGGTTGAGGTATTGCCATTCCTATACTATAACAATGTCAGAAGCAAGCAATCATTACTTAGGTCTACTCCCTTCCTATACTTCCCTCCATCATATGGCCTTCATCTCGTATCATCACCCCCATCACACGTCAGCAAAGGACATCTACTCGCAGACAACTCACATCCTAGCACCCTCTCGTCACTCTTAAACTTAAATTCAAACTAAAACTCACCAATCAGTGACTTCTTAGCATCCCCACACAATTAGCTACCATGCAACGCCTTTTCAACACAGTCACAGCAATAGCGTCCCTTCAGCGCCTCCTCACTTCTTCTCCTACCCTCCTCTTTCACTCTACACTACTCACACAAATTCGTCCAACTATGCTTGCAGCACAGCCCCAATCCTCCCCTTTCGCTACCATTCCTTTACCTCAGCCCAAACTCTGACTTTACCTATTCCGCTAATCCCTCCCATATATTAACCCCCTCCACCCATTCTTTCCTCGAGCTCCCACTTTCGTTACCATTCCCTACCCTCAACCCAAACTCCAACATTACCTATCCCGTCAACCCCTCCCGTATATTCCCCCCTCCACCCGTTTCCTCCCCTATCTCCCACTTACGCTACCATTCCCTAACCTCAGCCCAAACTCCAACTTTACCTATCCTGCCAATCCCTTCCATATATTACCCGCCCTCCATCCATTCTTTCCTCTAGCTCTCCCCTTCGCTACCATTCTCTAACCTCAGCCCAAACTTCAACTCTATCTATCCCGCTAATCCCTCCCATATTTTACCCCCCTCCATCCATTCCTTCCTCTAGCACGGTTCAGCCATCCACAGTAATGCCTCTCTCTAATCACCGATCCAAATTTCTTTCCCTTGGTTCTGTTCGGTCTCCCCTGCTCCAACCTACCCTCAACAACAAAGAACAGAACCGAAGGCAAGGATATCCCAAACATACAAACAATGCCACTCGAGAATTAGCAACCAGACTCTTAGATAACGTCAGTAAGAGTGTTGCTGAAGAGCATATTAAAAATCTAAATGAGGATGGTGTTGCTGACACAAGAAACAATAAAACTAATGAACAAATGCCAATGCAGGTGACGAAAACTTGCCACAATTCCCCAAGAACATCAACATCGACACCATTCCCGATGATTTAAGATTAAAAAGACAATCAACATATGCAGACGGACATTCTATGATTCGCGCGGTGAGAGGATCTTTAGAAAAACAAACAGGACTTAACGATGAAAACATCTTAGAGGTGATGAAAACTAAAGCATTGAAGGAATCCTTCAATTACATAGAAGATTACGAAGCCTTCACTGGGTATTAAAAAAATGAGGGGTTCTTCTCCGAGATAGATAAGTATTTTGAAAACAAAGAGTACAATAGCAGTTTGGCAATCTAGTCCCCGCGATTCTCAGCAACGCACTCAAAATGCAAATCACAATCTTAAATGGAACAAACTCGGACATAGCAACAAAAACTGTACTCAATCCGATCAACCTCAACCTCAAGCCACATTTCGAACAACAAAATATTGCAGCAAAGCGAAACAAGCATGTGGAAACAAATGTGCAGTGTTCCAATGGGTATTCTCTTTTGCAATACAACAATGATACATCCATATTCGAGGAAGAGATGCTTCTGAAATCATCCCAAAGTGACACCAACTGTCCTGTAGGTAAAAACAAATGACTAAAGGCGCAAACTGTTCAAGCTGGGAGCAGCAACCACCCCTCAGCAACCATGTCTGTAAATACCCATCAGAACCTGAATAATATCATAATTAAACATATAAACATTAGAAGCTTAGGAACAAAGATGGATCACATCAAAATGATGATGAAGGAGGACTCAATAGATATTCAATGTCTGACTGAAACCTGGCTGGAATCTGACATTAACCCTACCTTCATCGAGATTGACGGCTTCAATGTTTATATAAAAAATAGAGAAAGGAAACGAGGTGGAACCGTGATTTATGTGCGAGAAGAATATACCTCTTCTCAAATAATGCTTAGCGACAGCATTGAAGTTGAAGACCTTTGGGTGAACATTCAGGTACGAAAAAACAGATATTTTGTTGTTGGTTCTCTTTACAGACCCACCAAAGCAAGGGTACAGTCTTTTCAATACATCGAAGGAAGATTTCGAGAAGCGATCTACTTAGAAAAGACGCTGTACATTTTGGGAGATTTCAATGACGATCAATTTAAATTTAAATCCAACAATATGAAGCCGATTTAGAGACTCGGGCTGCATCAGCTCATAAAAAGTGCAACAATAATTACTCCCGAATCCCAAACTGTATTGGATCTGCTCATAAGTAACAATCCGTCTTCCATTGTTACCTCAGACGTGGAGCCCAATTTTTTCTCGGACCACCATGAAATAAACTGCACCATTAACATCAAAAGAGAGAAGAAACAAGTATACAAAATAACCTGTTGTACAAAAAGAAATTACACCGCAGATAATTTCAGAGCACAACCAGTGGCAAACGTCGAGATTACAAAACCGATACATTGCACAGATAACGTCATAGAGCAAGCCCAATTACTAACAGACTATCTTCTAACATGTCTGAACGCTGTGGCATCAATGGAAACTAAACAATTAAAAGCATGCCGGTTGAATGGATTACAGAAAAACCGCAACACAAAATTGTACTTAAAAAATATCTCAAACGCAGAGCAAAACAAAGCATCACTTGGTTAGAATTATTTTGAATTCAAAATAGAAGAGTCAAACGAGGAGTCAGGAGGGCAAAAATTAAATACCATCATGAGGAACTGGAACAGTGCAAAAACAATCAAAAAGAAACGTGAAATGTACTGAAAAGAATTGTTCCCTACAAAAAAAAAGATCATCTCGCCTACTTATCCGAATACTCAAGCAACTTCAGAGAAGTTCAACAACTACTTCGCTGGAGCTGGTAAACAGATTTTTGAAGAGGTAACCCAGGAAGCTTATCAAGGATTACTGAGCGACGCAACAAAAGCTTTCGATGGAGGCAGCGACCAAGGAGCAAATGTCAAATGGAAACCAAAGCAAGTATCGCAACACGAAGTAAAACGAGCTGTATTTGCCTTGAGGAACACAAATTCTACAGGAATAGATGGTTTAGCAATACAATAACTGGAAGATAGCCTCATAGTTACCTTGCCTTATATCAGCACAGTTATTAACACCTCCATGGCATGTGAAACTTTTCCAGAGATCTGGAAGCATACAATCTTAAAAGCAATTCATAAATCTGGGGACAAGAATGAACCATCCAACTTTAGACCAATCAGTCTTCTGCCTGTCTTATCCAAGATTCTAGAAAAGGTAATATCTATCTAATTTATTGATTAACTTGAATCAAACTTGCTATTCAATAACTGCCAGCATGCTTATCGGCGAAAATTGTCAACAGAAGACGCACTTATGAGCATCACTGAAGATATGTACAAAATCTTTGATGAGGGGCAGATATCTCTGCTGGTATTGCTTGACTGATCGAAAACATTCGACAGTGTATGCCATACAATTCTTTTTGGCAACCTCCGCAACATCGGAATAGACCCTACTTGGTTAGAAAAGTTATCTGATGAATCGGCAACAATCTGTTTAACTCGATTACGCAACTATGTCGAATTCGGTCACAGTTGCCTTTGGGGTCCCTCAAGGTTCAATACTTGGCCTTTTGGTGTTCCTGGTTTTTGTAAATGACATCGACTGTACATTACCAAAAAACCAAGCGGAAATGGTAATGTACGCTGATGATGTTCAAATATTGCTCTACCGATAACCGTCAGATCTGAATGCGAAGAAAGACGACGCTGAGACAGCCGTAACTAATCTGAAATCTTGGTTTAATGAAAATGGACTCAAGCCAAACTCTTAAAAAACAAAAACGCATTTTGTTCGACGCGAACTAGAAAAGAAATGCAGTTCCAATTAATTTCTCTATCAGGATAGGCAAATACGACATTCGTGTTGAAGATGAAGTTATAAGTCTGGGAGTATGGTTTGATCCCGATCTTTCCTTTAAACACCACGTAACTACTCTGTGTTCCAAGTTGAATGGAACCCTTTTGTTCCTAAACTCCGCAAAAAAAGAATTGGATTTCACATCAAGATTACTGATTGCCCACGCTTTAGTATTTTCTCACATGAACTACTGTCTTTCAATTTGGGGGTAATGCACCAAAACTCAAAGAGAGAAAGTGCAACGGTGTATAAACTTTGCGGTGAGAATAACATGCGATGGTAACCACAGAAAACGAGACCACGCAAGTCCTCTATGAAAAATTGCAGTATCTCAATATCGACAAGAAACTGGTACTCCATGAGTCGATCAGAATTCATAGGAATCTTGTAGAAAAACAATCACCCGACAGCTAAAGGCACATTTATTCTCGAGGTGAAAAGAACAATCCATTCACAAGAAATAATGTGACTCTGCACGTTGAACACAGGAAAACAGAAACTGCCTGTCGGGCTTTTTCGATCACTGGACCAAAATCCTGGAGCAACCTCCCAACAAGCCTCAAGAATTTTGAATCCAACACGTCCTTCACGAGTAGGCTTAATGAACATCTATTAGCCGATCAATTCAAAACGGTAGCTTTGCCCACAAACAAATGCTAAATGCATAATACCAGTAACCAGAAAATGCATTCTGTTCTTCAGCATGTCCGAAACCACCACCACCATAACTCTTAACATTTAGACACCATCTAATTATTTTTACTATGACTATACATATGTTTTCTATGTTGCTACCGATCACAATTGTCTTTGCCAATTATCATAAGTGTTAACTAGCGTTTTGTCTATTTCTATGTTTTAAATGTTCCAGTCGTTTTAGTATAATTAAAATACGAACTCAGTCTTTTCGACGAACGATAGGCAGCTTCTAACTTTGACAAAGGTTAACTCGATTTCAATAGATTCATTGAAATATTTCTAACAATTACCGTACCATCATTGATGATACAATCATTGCCTTATTAGCTAATATTTTGCTTTGTCTTCTATAACAGAAGTATATTCATCCTACTTGTGTACTCCAGCATTGTATTATTCTGATTGTCAATCATTTAATAAGTTCCTAGCGGTTTTGAAGTGTGTATATTGTATATTCAGTTGCTTGGAATGTATCTTATGTAAAACTTTTTTGTATAACTTATGTCGCCTTTTCACCCCTTCATTATTAATACAATGGTTTAGACCCATCTTTACAATATGTTAGCGCTTTTCGATTTCCCAACCCAATATTGTATTCATATTTTCTGCACAATTCATGTCGTCCATCCACATCTTTGTCATCGTACAATAATGTAGACTACTCACTATAATGTGTTAGCACATTTTGATGTCCCAACACCATGTTCTCGGGACTCTAACTACATTCATGCGTGATCTCCCACCCCATGTACTTGTTATTTTCCACACCTATGCATTTTGTTATTTATCCACCCCAAGTATTTCTTGCTTTTCAACCCCGCGTGTCACTGGTTTTCCCAACGCTATGTAGTCGGAATTATTTTGTCTAAATAGACTTTTTCTGAATGTGCACAGATGAATGTGCACAGATGATACTATTGTATATAATATTTCGCTCCATGTAATCCGAACCGGCGGCCCCTAGAGATGAGCTGTGATGAATTCAAAATGAACTCTCGTTTTCGTCAATTAAAATAGCATAGTTGATAATGAAGTTTCGTGTCTTATATTTAACAATTTATTTCTTACCTAAAAAAATGAAAACCCATTGTAAGACGATGGAAATAAATTATCTAATAATAATAATAATAATATTTATCGTGTGTGTCGAATTATTACTTATTCTGATGTTTCAAACACGACCACTTGAGTGAAATCGGATAATATATGTATCAATATGTTCAGATGATAACCGAATTCCAATATTAATTATTAAAATAATTAAGGTCGATTGATAATCACCAAAAATTAGTTCAATCGCAAGTGAGGCTTAGGTGCAACCTTAATGTCTCGAACAGCCTTGTTCACTTTCCTTTATTGAGCAATACATTCTCTGAATAAATTTCGGCTATATTAATTTGTATAATGTTATTTAATTTAAGGATTACCAAACTCAATAAAAAGCAATGGAGCAACGTCTAATGATCAAATGTATCTACGTGACACTTTATTGTCACGTAGATACATTTGATCTACTAAAAGACCGATATTTATTTTCACTGGTTACTTGTTAATGGACAATTGTTCGAGAACTATAATTAGTTACAGGTAAAGCGGCAGCTGGCATCTATGAATGCGAACTAATCCGTTGAATTGAAACCACTCCTCCAAACCCGTTGCGTTCCATGGGCCGGCACTCAGAGCAGGCAGCAATTAGCGAAGCGATTAGCAGGATACGAAGTGATGGAAGCTTTGGCAGGCGCACTTGCTCCTATTGAAGGAATTGGAGATCAGGAATTAATTACTACGATTCAGGAATATTCCAGATATTTTATAAAGCTCTGGAAAATTCTAAAATGAGAAGGAAGTTGTACTGTTCAAAATGAAAATGATTGAGGGTGCTGCATTTCAGGCTTAATAATTCAGCATTTCATTTATGCCATGTAATTAGATAAAAGTGTAACCCGCTAATTAGGTGATGTATTTTCATTTTTTATATTTCCTCCTTATTGTTGTAATTGATGTTTTCCTTCCAGTATATACATATGATGTCCCCCTGGTCAACTACGGTCTGACACTTGATTCGTATTTGCAGCAATCATTCTATGTTATCGTAGTTAATATCGACTTATAAAATAGAACAACATTACATATCAACATCCTGTCTACACTCGTTTCCAATCAGTTTTCAATTTTACAGTTTGATGACTATTTAACGTTGAACTCTTAACAGTGTTTTTAAAGCGTGGAGTGGGCATGAGATATGATCATCTACAAAAGGGAGAGGGCAATAACAAATGATTTAAAAATAATGTATCTATTGTAATTTCATTATTGCTATTAGTTTTGACAGATATTCTAAATAACGAGTTCTAAGAGCCTAAGCGACCAGAGAAATTCCATTTGAATAGCAAAGAGCCGAGATATGATGCTATTTATTTTTAGTTATGTTCACGTCTTGAGAGAAGAAGAGAAATAAACATTTAACTTTTCCAGTGGAAAAAAATAGTTTTGCCACATTTTGTATTGAGTCAGTCAGTAGATCACATATTTGAGATAAGGTTTCCTGACACGTGCACGTAATTGAATTAGAAATATACATTTTGTCATCAATCTGTATCCAAGGGAACTTCAGGTTATGTTTCAAAACTATTTGATTTCCTCCTCGTCGTCCTGAAACATGCATGAGACTTTGCGGAATCAAACATCAGCAAACCAAGGTGACCGATTGTATCTGGACCATTACCGATTGTATCTGGGCCATTACCGATTTCTTTCTGCCTTTCGGAAGACAAATTGAATCCACAGAAACAAGATGAAGTGCGATCCGACCCAGTGGAACGCAAGCGACTCCAACAAAGTAACTCAAACCATCCCCTTTAGCCCTGGCTCGAGTCACAAAGCCAAGCACAGACACAACAACCGACGCCGAATGCCACGTATAATCTTTCCATGTCATCAATTGGAATTTATGTGACAGAAATTGCATATATTTGGTGTCCGGTGCTGTGCACGGAGCCTCGTCACGATATATTCAGCAAAGAACCTCGTCAACACTGCTCTGCTGGTTGTGGTTCGTAGAGTTAAAGTGTGATCGTATTCTTGGATTAAGATTCATTAATCCTCGTATTCAATGTTCAGCAACAAGCAGAGTAGTGATTCAAATGATATCCGCTATATTTTATCAGTTTATATGGTTCTTTTTGAGTGGGTAAATTGTGCAGCGGTTATGATGTCAAATATAATTCACTTGAAAAATGCCTACGTCTTCACAAGGGGAACGAGTGACTGATTGAACAGCTACAATTTATTTCGGAAAATGTGTGGTAATTATTCGATTATTGTTCCGATAGTGCATTGAAGTATCTTCTAATATTATATCAATGAAGGGTCTCTACGCTCTTCTCGGTAATAGCGGTGTCTCCCTCTGAATGGGTGGTGTGGGGTTCAATTTGCATTTTTATTTCGGTGGAACTAAATGTAAATTTTCCTTGGGTGGAATTAATTATTTTATTTACATTTAAAAGTTTCGTAGCGGAGTAGTTGTATCATTAGGAGAAAGAAACGATCTAAATTTAATTACTGATGAATAACTGGACCATTATAATTTCAATGGGATTACAAGGTATGGGCAATTCGTTCCATATATTCAGAGCTGCAATGCAATACGCGTCTCGCTGTCGGTCAGTGGAAGACTGTAGGGTAGAGATCCTTCCACGACGAGTACAAGTCCGTCATGTTGAGGTTGTTACACAGATGGATGATTTAGGACCAGTCCAGGTTGGTATTATTACACAGTTGTTAGTCCAGGTTGGTGTTATCACACAGCTGGATATAGCTGATGATTTAAGATCCGCCCAGCTTCCTACCGATTGGTCAGCAGGGTTCCCATAGAATCGTCTAGCTTTTAGAATAATTTCGAGTCGATCAGCTCAATTCAGAAGCCACACTGTTCGGATGAACAGATAATCATGTAGAAAATTGTTTGAAAAAGTTAAGAAAATGCATCTGTAAATTGTTCTCTACAGAATACGTTTCCTAATTGGCAGAAGAAAAGAGTTTATTTTACTTTAAATGCTCTTCTACATGAAAGACTACAAATCATAATTGCATCCCTTCTGGTTCACTCAAGTTGTGCTCATCTTACAGGAACTCATATAAAATCCAGCAATATTGGAGAAACCAAGATGATTATTTTAATTACCGGGCCTGTGGGCTCATAAGCGCATTGAAAGACAACTACACTACCATACTCTTGATCCCGCAATCTACAATAGACAACTACACTACCACACGCTTGATCCCGCACTCTACAATAGACAACTACACTACCATACTCTTGATCCCGCAATCTACAATAGACAACTACACTACCACACGGTTGATCACGCTCTCTACAATAGACAACTACACTACCACACTCTTGATCCCGCACTCTACAATAGACAACTACACTACCATTCTCTTGATCCCGCACTCTACAATAGACAACTACACTACCACACTCTTGATCCCGCACTCTACAATAGACAACTACACTACCACACTCTTGATCCCGCACTCTACAATAGACAACTACACTTCCATACTCTTGACCCGCACTCTACAATAGACAACTACACTACCACACTCTTGATCCCGCACTCTACAATAGACAACTACACTACCATACTCTTGATCCCGCAATCTACAATAGACAACTACACTACCACACTTTCGATCCCGCACTCTACAATAGACAACTACACTACCATACTCTTGACCCGCACTCCACAATAGACA
The DNA here is from genome assembly GCA_016164225.1 of Gammarus roeselii. Taxonomy (NCBI): domain Eukaryota; kingdom Metazoa; phylum Arthropoda; class Malacostraca; order Amphipoda; family Gammaridae; genus Gammarus; species Gammarus roeselii. The sequence continues at coordinate 994 of SDVV010022872.1, read as the reverse complement.
ACTACACTACCACACTCTTGATCCCGCACTCTACAATAAACAACTACACTACCATACTCTTGACCCGCACTCTACAATAGACAACTACACTACCATACTCTTGATCCGCACTCTACAATAGACAACTACACTACCACACTCTTGATCCCGCACTCTACAATAGACAACTACACTACCATACTCTTGACCCGCACTCTACAGGTCTGTCTATCGCCTACTTGAATCCACATGCGATGCGACGCCTCAGGTGCCTGTACGTTCTTCGAACCCTACTGGATGCAAAACTGCTCTCTCCACATGATCGGGCCTTCATAACCGGAGAGTCGATCACTATGATTACTTGAGATTGGATATCAGTTGCATTAAAAAAGTATTTGAAAATAAACAAAATCAAACTATTTAATCAAATACAGCAGGAACCTATTCCCAGCTACCTATATTGCGGAATTGACATGTATATCCTGTGTAATTCAAAGAAGAGCGTTTGTGCCCAGATTGCCAGCCTTTCTTTGTAAAAGTTACAGATGTTTACCAGTCCAGCCAAAAGCCTGATTACTCAGAGTGGTCCAGCATCAGCGTCGGCTCCACATTAAAGCAGGACAGTTTCTATGCTTTTCTTTCAGTTCAGCAACTGAAAAATATTTCTTCCCTGTCAAATATTTTTCCTATGAAAACTAAACGCATTCACATCAAATTTGTATTAAATACTTGACTCTTCCATTGTGATTCTTCCAACAAATCTTTTAATTTGTGTATTTGTCTTTGTCATTAGTAATAAATGTGTCTAGCAGGCTGTACTGAACGAGGCGAGCAAGGCCTCCTAAGGTCGCTAGGCAGATTAATTAATATTTATAGTTGAATGACGACTTTATAATTGTATTGAACAGTCATGTGGTCATATATGATCTACTTATGTGTATCACAGGAAAATTATTCGGCGCATGCCATAAAATAAATCAAGATTCTATGCATTACAATACACAGATAATATGTA
>SDVV010022871.1:0-12862 GCA_016164225.1 Gammarus roeselii | reverse complement strand
CAGAGAAAAATAATAGAGCCCAAGCAAGAAGAAATGATAAAATACTAAAATAAAGTGTTAATGATCTATAAAATGAATAAGCATCCATCCACCCCAATTGAGTGCTAATGAAGAAAGGCACTTCACAAGTTCACACCTGCTGCGTCATAATTGACGCGCCTCCCGCACTACATCCTGTGTTTCAACGAGACACCCAGGGCTGGAAATCCCTTAAAGCCACGTCATAACTCATTCATTCACAACAATTATCCACTCACCCCTATTAATTGCACGTTCCCTCCTTCCTGCCACACTGATGTCTCCTCAAAAACCTGGTGCACGTCATTCGTACACCCATACTTCGGTCAACCTCTGTGCCTATGCCTGCTCACTTCCGCTTTCATCACTCTCTAATCAATCTCCCGCCATCCATCCTCACCATTTACCCGAACCACTTCAAAACACACGCACCTACTCTGCAATCTAACTACTTTGCATCACTATGGCATTCGCACAACATTATTATTTTTATCCCTCACAGACATTTTGGTAATACCTCCAAAACACTTAATTTCGAAGAGTCAACCTTCTCTTTTCCACCCTCGCCCCCAGGGACACTTACTCACGCACAGAATCCTATCTTTGCATGCACACTTATTACTCTACAGCTCATTACTTTCCTACGGGCACCCAACACAATACACCTCTCCTACTTTTTAGATTTCCCCTCAGTTTCCAATAGTTCCATCTCAACTAAAAGGAAACCTGGATACTTAACACTGAACTTTCACAAATACTCCATCTAGGAGGATACTTCTACGAATAATAATAATAATAGCTTCACTAAAAAGTATAAAGGGCATAGAAGTGCATTTGAAGCAAAGCCTAACTAAATAAAAATGAGTAATCCGCCAGGGCAAGGCAGACGAGTCAAACCAGGAAGCACATTAGAAATAATAATTGTATAGGTAACGGACAAACCTATTGTCTTCCTTCTAGAGTGTAGAGTATCACCGATTTCGTTAGTATAGTTATTCCTCGATTTTATTTGAGCATAATTTCCACCAAACAAAGCCTAATTCTTCAAATATCTCGTCACTCTTTTACCCACATCAATTCGCAGCTTCTTCCTCTCGGGCTTCTACCAAACTCCGTTTGCTGTATCCTCCTCAAACAGCACCTGCCAACTCAGCCCATTTGCTTCAAACAACTCTAAGCCTCGACCCATTACACACGCGTTTGTAGCGTTCAATTGCATAAAGTTCGACGCCAATCATGACGTCATACGTAGAAGTAACATAGTATTATATTGTGCGTTAACAAAAATAAAATAAAATAAAATAAATAAAAATAATAATAACAAAAATAATATGAATAATAATAACTGTATATAGTGTAAAATGTAAAAACTAAATCATAGTAAAATTTGTAAAGTGGCATTACGAAGCCAGGTTATAATCACATCGTACTAAGCTGAACTCATGCAGGAAGGAATAGTATGCAACAGTGGAAGTGAAACGAGTGTATTACGCAATGATTGAGATAGAATGACTGGTTGTAGCGTGCTATTACAAGCTTTTATAATCCTGTAATTATCAACTACGGACTTTGTATAAATATTCCATTAGCAGCCTAAACAATTATTCGAACAACAAATTTTACCAAGGCACGCAAAAATAAAATATAATAACCAATTCAAATGATAAAATCGACCACAACCTACAACAGTGTGTGTAGAGCTACCCTTAAAACGTTACTTTAAATATAAGCATTAACAAATTTTTTTAGCAAGAATTTTATGTTTTTGAACTTTCAAAAAGTTTAAAAAGGGGAAGATGGCAACACTCATTTTTCGCGGGAGGTCTCAGCTCGCAGCTCATTCCTCATCCAAACGTGGTAGTGTTAAATAAGTGTTCTAAATAGGGTTCTTCCTCTCCCTGCGTGTTGCCGCTACCGATCACTCGTCGCCTCCACTTCCAAGTCGGATCTGAAGGACACTAGTCCTAACCGTGGCTCAACAGCACGGTCATTGGATCACGACGATCCCGTGTCCTGGCCCCCCTTTTCTTCCCGGGGCGTCTGACGTCAGCTCCCTCTCTCGACTACCTGCACGACACCCCAATTTAAGTACATTCTGAGTATATTAGGCACAATAAACATCATAATTCATCAAGTGATTGATTCATTCCTCCCTCTCGGCGACTATAAGCAATAAGTGACCTATGGGCATCCCCATAATCTGACTGAGTCAACTACTTAGATCCATACTGGGACTCCAGTCGCAATAAAAACTAGAGGTGGAAATGAACAGCAAATTGATAGGTATATTAGAGGTGTGCAGGGCACACTCCTTAGCATCGAAAAGTGACCAAAATTAGGACTAGGAATAAGTAACAATCAATCACTCAGCAGGATAATCAATTTCCCTTGTGCAAGTCTAAGTAGCCTTCATATCGTATTAAATAACTAAGCATCCTTGCATCATTGCAGCATTAATCGCAGAGTAGCTAGCATTATCTTCCGACCACAGCTGCGCTGACAACCAGTTGTCATAAATTTTAAATAACACAGCACAGCTTACAACAACTGTGTCCATAACTTATGTCTATAAAACCTTCACCATCAAACTCCAGCATCGCCCATAACCAGGTACGCCTTTAATACTGTGTTTTCCCGCAACAGCATAACACAGCAACCCCCCCCCCCCTACAGACGCGACACAGAAACAAACAGCACGCAAAGATGGGTTTCACACTACCCAGCTACGAAAATGAAGACGCCGACGCGTACTTCAGCCTAGTCGACGCAACGTTCACAGCGTATGAAGTCACGGATGACTCCAAGAAGTTCCTCCTCGCCATGGGAGCACTCACCTCTGAACTCCGTGTCACGTCAAAGAAGATATTTGACCTGGAGCCGAAAGATCGCTACACAGAATCAAAAAACTTATAATCGAAAAAACGAAAAAAAAAGAAAACCAACGCATTCAGCAGCTGCTCAACGGTGCCCAAATCGGAGACCGCAGGCCCACCGACTACCTACAATACCTACGCCAGCTGATGGGCGACAAAAAGGAAGAGAACGGATCCATACTTCGCACCATATTCCTCAACAACCTACCACCCCAGATGCACCACATCGTAGCTGCAACCAAGGCACTCACCCTAGATGACCATGCAGAGACAGCTGACAAGATATTTGACCTCATGAGGCCACCCACACAGACAATCAACGCATTGCAAGCAAATGCACAACACACTACCGCACACAACCAAGCCCTCGAAATCTCCACCATCCGCCATGAATTCTCAGGCGAACTTCACAAGCTCCAACTCACGGCGACAAACACAAAATCCAGATAGAGTCACTGCAAGCATCAATGACACACATAAATGAAACAATAAGGATGATGCATGGCGAGCTCCAACGACTCAGCTGTGCGAGACCTTACCAATCACCACCACCGAACTACACAGGGATAGGAAGAAGCCAATCAAGAGGACCACCAGCAGCTACAACAGAAGAAGAGACGCTCCGCACCCAACCACACGACACGCAGAACATTTCACACAAAACACAGATCAGTCAAGATCGACATCACCACATCCCAACGGTCCGCAAGCCGGAACCTTCTGTTGGTACCATGCGACATACGGCCAGCAAGCACGATCCTGCCACACGCCATGCTCATGGAACCAGGGAAACGGACAAGCCGCGTAAACGCCACCAGCAATACATCCGCGGCCGCAACAAAAGGGGCTGGATTACTGAAGATCCGAGACAGCAAATCAGATCTTCACTTCTTAATCGACACAGGCGCTTGCCTCAGCGTCCTACCACCAAGACAAGAGGATCTCAAACACATCGAGAACGAGATAAACCTTACGGCAGCAAACGGGACGAGAATCAACACCTACGGAGAGCGACTACTCAACCTGGACATCGGACTCCGTCGCAGCTTCTCCTGGATTTTCACCGTCGCCGAAGTGACACAACCCATCCTAGGGGGTGATTTTTTAAGTCACTTCAAGTTATCTGTGAACCTCGCACGCAGAAAAGTAACCGACCAATCCACCACTCTCTCAACAATCCTGCGAGCAACAACCAACAGAGACACCCCGACACTCAACAACATCGCAACGCCCTACACAGAGCTGCTACAACGATACCCGGAGATTACCAAACAGGAATTCACACACACACCCACACACTCAATCACACATCATATACGAACCACAGGACCACCAACCTTTGCCAGGCCACGCAAATTAGGTCCAGTAGCATACCAGGCTGCCAAGGACGAATTCCAGAAAATGCTGGAAGATGGCATCATCCAGCCATCCAGCAGTGCATGGGTATCACCGCTACACATGGTGCAAAAGAAGTCACACGATTGGCGACCTGTCGGAGACTATCGCCAATTGAACCGGATCACAGCCCGGGATAACTCCAGTCTTCCCTTATTGCAAAGATTCTCACAACACCTCTATGACAAGATAATTTTCTCCAAAATAGACCTCCGCTCCGCCTATCACCAGATCCCGATCAACCCAGCCGACGTAGAGAAGACCGCAGTCACCACACCATTTGGGCTCTTCGAATTCAAGAAAATGAACTTAGGCGTGCCGGGCGCAAGCCAGACTTTCCAAAGGTTTATCGACACCGTGACCAGGAAGCTGGAAGTGAGCCGCGCAGATGGCACCACTAGAAAGGTGACCATTTTCGCCTACGTCGACGACATTCTCGTTGCCAGCGGAAACCAAGAGGAGCACCTCGCTGACCTCGACGCACTTTTCAAGCGCCTCACTCAATACGGTCTTCTAATAAATCCCCTCAAGAGTGAACTGGGCAAACCGGAACTCACTTTCCTGGGCCACCTCATCAACAAAGAAGGCATCGCGTCACTCCCAGAGAAAGTCGAAGCCATCACCAACATGCCACGCCCAATAACGTACAAGGGGCTACGCAGGTTCACAGGGATGGTCATCTTCTATCACAGGTTCATCCCCAAGGCAGCAGAGATACTTGCGCCACTTCACTCGCTCCACTCGGGCAACCACCAACGAAAGATGAACGCACTCCTCAAGTGGACTGAAGAAGTAGAAACAGCCATCGAAGCAGCAAAGGACGCACTCGTCAAGGCAACCAAACTTCACTACCCAAAGCCCAACACAGAAACTTGCATCATAGCGGACGCATCAAACGTCGCCGTTGGAGGAGTGCTACAAAACAAAATCGACGACGAATGGAAGCCGATCGCTTTCTACACCCGCAAGCTCACAGCAACCGAGAAGAATTACTCAACATTTGGTAGGGAACTCCTCGCAATCTACCTATCCGTTCGACACTTCCGCCACATGATCGAAGAAACCACCTTCCACGTCAAAACCGACCACAAGCTAATCCTCGGCGCACTACAGCGCACAACCGACAGAGACATACCTCGTGAAACCCGACATCTAAACTTCATCAGTATCTACACAACAGACATCAGACACCTCGCCGGCACAGAAAACACAGTAGCAGACGCCCTGTCACGCGCAGACGAGGACCAACCACCCGAAGACACAGGAGAGGCTGAACACCCGCTCTGCTTCGCCATACTTTACGACACCGAGTAAGAAAAACTCAAAAGCGAACAAGAGAAGGACAGCGAGCTGCGAGACATTGTCGCGGGAAAAACAACCACAAGCCTAGAACTACAAAAAGTAGACGGCGTCTACTGCCACATTCTGCACGGCATCGCTCGCCCATACATCCCCGTAAGCATGCGCAAGGAAATCTTCCAGAGGGTGCACAACCTTGCACACCCAGGGGTGCGCACAACCCAGAAGCAACTCACGGAGCGCTACGTATGGATCAACATGGGCAGAGACATCAAAAACTGGACTACGCAGTGCCTACCTTGTCAACGAGCAAAAGTCACACGGCACAACAAAACTCCAATCCAACCAATCCCCACCACACGAGGAAAGGTCACCCAGGTCCACCTCGACCTTGTAGGCCCACTACCAATCAACGAGGGTCAGCGCTACATACTTACAGCAGTCGACAGGTACACCCGATGGCCTGAGGCCATACCCATACCGGATGCGACAGCTACCACCGTAGCGGACACCTTCATCGCGCACTGGGTCTCAAGATACGGCGTACCAGAGTCCATAACCACCGACCGAAGGTCACAATTCGAAAGCCACCTTTGGCACCAACTGACCCAGACCCTGGGAGCCACAAAGATAGCAACGTGTGCTTACCACCCACAGGCCAATGGCCTAGTGGAACGCTTCCACCGCAGGCTCAAATCAAGTATCAAAGCCCAACCTGAACCCCACCACTGGGTGGACCGGCTTCCGTTCACAATGCTGGGAATCAGAACAGCACTGAAACCAGACATCGGTTACAGCTCAGCCGAATGCCTCTACGGCACGAACCTCCGATTACCTGGAGATCTGCTGGTCAAAAACACACAACAAAGCACAGCCGACCTTACATAATACACCGACCGCCTCAAAGAAACAATGCGTCAAGTCGTACCGGTGCAATCACGGAACCACACATACGCAAGCACGTACATCGATCCCAGACTGTAAACCGCCACGCACGTATTTGTGCGCACTGACGCAGTAAAAACGCCATTACAACCAACCTACCGAGGACCGTATCCAGTGATGGAGAAGCGCACAAAATACTACAAAGTCAACATCAACGGCAAGGCAGACAGCGTCACCGTTGACCGACTCAAAGCCGCGCACATCGACGAGCAGTTTCTGCCAATCCCCAACTCACGCCCGCCCATCACCCACAAAGGCAGCAAGTCACCCCAACAGAATGTACAAATCACACAACCAACCACAACACCCAACACAACGAGACAGTCAACAACCCCGCCAATAAACATATCACAACCATCATCAACAACAAAGAAACTCCGTATGCTCGCGATCGGGCAGAATCATCAAGACGCCGCTTTGGTACGCTTAACACAACAATCACAATACCTTGCATAGACTTTCAGTCTGGTAGAGGAGTGATGTAGCGTTCAAGTGCATAAAGTTAGACGCCAATCATGACGTCATACGTAGAAGTAACATAGTATTATATTGTGCGTTAACAAAAATAATAATAATAATAATAATAATAATAATTATTATTATATAAATAATAATAACTGTATATAGTGTAACATGTAAAAACTAAATCATAGTAAAATTTGTAAAGCGGCATTACGAAGCCAGATTATAATCACATCGTCATAAACTGAACTCATGCAGGAAGGAATAGTATAAACAGTGGAAGTGGAACGAGTGTATGACGCAATGATTGAGATAGAATGACTGGTTGCAGCGTGCTATTACAAGCTTCTATATCACTGTAATTATCAACTACGGACTTTGTATAAATATTCCATTAGCAGCCTAAGCAATTATTCGAACAACAAATTTTACCAAGGCACGCAAAAATAAAATATAATAACCAATTCAATTGATAAAATCGATCACAACCTACAACAGTGTGTGTAGAGCTACCCTTAAAACGTTACTTTAAATATAAGCATTAACAAATTTTTTTAGCAAGAATTTTATGTTTTTGAACTTTCAAAAAGTTTAAAAAGGGGAAGATGGCAACACTCATTTTTCGCGGGAGGTCTCAGCTCGCAGCTCATTCCTCATCCAAACGTGGTTGTGTTAAATAAGTGTTCTAAATAAGGTTCTTCCTCTCCCTGCGTGTTGCCGCTACCGATCACTCGTCGCCTCCACTTCCAAGTCGGATCTGAAGGACACTAGTCCTAACCGTGGCTGAACAGCACTGTCATCGGATCACGACTATCCCGTGTCCTGGCCCCCCTTTTCTTCCCGGGGCGTCTGACGTCAGCTCCCTCTCTCGACTGCCTGCAAGACACCCCAATTTAAGTACATTCTGAGTATATTAGGCACAATAAACATCATAAATCATCAAGTGATTGATTCATTCCTCCCTCTCGGCGACTATAAGCAATAAGTGACCTAAGGGCATCCCCATAATCTGATTGAGTCAACTACTTAGATCCCATACGTTCACCTCCCTGACTACTCCGTCGATGTCGGGGTTGAACAGCCAGAGAGACCACACCCCCTCGTCATAGTTCAACTTTAACAGAGAACCAAGCATTCACCTCGCTCCATACTCGTGACACATGCAATACTGCCAACGAACAAATTCTCAGCCGCTCTTAACAAACTTCCACCCACTCTACGCAAATGCAACACCTTCCATAATGCTTCACTGTTGGCCCTATTGTAGGCTATTTCCAGATGCATAAAGGCTTCATATTTTATTGTATATCTAAGCAAAAGTTAATAAACAACTCTCTAAGAAGGTCTGAGATTCTGTGTTACAACTACTGTACATAAGCGCATTGTGGGGCGAATTAGATTATCACGTTTAGATTACATTAAAGGGTCAATCTCCACCAGACCTCTGACGTTACCACGTTTACTGTTGAATTTTCTACCCTCCATATGCTTTCCGAATGCAATGAAGTTCAGTTAGCTGAAGTTTTATACCCTCACGTACAGGTGGTGAACGTTTTTCGGTTAATCGAAGCTGTGTCTAGAATTGAGTTGGTTTTGGGTTTCATTCCCACCGGAGCCTCAACGCGAGTCAACGCACGCTCCCACGTAGGGCACGCTGTATCTTGACTATGAATTAATTCCCCCTCACTCCTCCCACGCAGAAGCTAATAATGTCCGCGACCATCATCACATGGGAACAGATACGCACAGAAACAACCGCGAAGATGAGGAAAGATTCAACTTTTGAAATTAATTCGGATGATAGTAAAGACAGGTTTGTTCCTGATTATGCTAAATACAAGAACTAAAACTCACCAGAACTGGGGTGTTAGCTCTTACAAGCTCGTCTCAAGTAGGGGCAGTCTCTAATCGTAGGTTGAACTATATCAACTAAAAACAATCATACACAGGGCCCCTACGTGGAGAATAAGTTTATGCTGATAGTTATGCTCAGTGGATCACCGCCGAATTCACTTGAGTTTGCCTTGGCGCGACAAAAAAACTTCACAATTCACTCCGGTTGAAAATTGAAAGAAAGACTGGAAACTCCTACGCCTAGTAAGATTAATATTAGGGGGCTGCTATCTCCACCGGAGCCCCAACGCAAGTTCATGCTCGCGGCCCCGTAATGAGTTTCTTTCGTTCTATCAACCGCATTGGAAATGCATGAGAATAAATCCAACTTAAAGCGAGTAGTGACATGGGTACTTAAAGTATAACTTTGTTATCTCGATTATCTCGATAAAAAGCTTTTCTTCTGTAACATAGTAAGAGCCATATGGTTTAGCATTGCGCTTCTGACTTTTATTCGAATGAATCTTGAGGATAAAACATTACAGAGACGTATTTACGAGAGAATCTTGGTAACATTCGTTGAACGTAGTTTTCGATCGATTTAGACCTTTTTGTCATTTAACATTACTCGGGAATTTTGAAACTTTTTGGTCTCTCAATTGTCCCCGAGTTTTTAGAAGAAAATCTGGCTAAATGTCTGCTAGGTACAGCGAGGCGTCTCCTGAGCTTGGCGGTCTAAATGTCTGCTAGGTATCGAGTGGAGTCTCCCGCGCCCAGCTGTCAAGACCGGCTGAACCCCCAAGCCCCCAACCCCTTCCCTATCTATATAAGCGAGGTCTGCCGAGTTCCGTTATTCATCAGGGCTAGCAGAGCTGCTTATCGTAAGGAGTGCATTGTTAGGATGGCAGAGGGAGGAGGTGGCCTCATATGGCTTATACTACATTACAGAGTAATACCTCTTTATCGAACGAATCGAGATAACGAAAGTTATATTCTCTTCCACTTCGTATGAGCCATATGGTTTAACATAGAAAATACCATCATGTAGCGCAAGCTGGCCGATGACAGAAGAGCATAGAAGTTGGATGGATCGGCTGCATCTTAAACTGAGTGTTCCCAAAGAAGCGCTTGCCGTGTAATGAAATGATAAAACATTTGTATGAGTGTTGGTAAGGACTGTAATCATAGGTCAAGACAAGTATTGCTTGGTGCCTACGACAGCCAATATACTAACTCATAGCGGCCAAACAATATGCGGGCCTTGAATATGAGCATCTAAATAGTAATTATGTCGTGACCCCAAGCCCATGGAAGAGAGGCAAATGAAACTCCTTCCTGTGAGCCAAAATTGTACGAGGAACGAGCTGCTTCTACTTGCCGGCATAGTGCAGGAACGGGAAGGAGGTGGACTGGTTGATGGACTGCACCTTCGTGGCGCGTAGCTCCGCTTGGAAACGAGTCCAGCAGCTTTTGGTATTGGCGATGTGTAGACTGCCTGTGCGTGTTGATCAGGGTGTCTGCGAGCGATCTATTGTATTTGATGATGAGCACCGTTTTGAAAAACTTGATGCGAGATAACTCGAGAAGGGTCGTGATGTTAGAGGCACCTCCCTGCCTTCGACGCGCTTGGGACACGTCGAGGGCGGGCGAAAGGTCGCTGAAGAACGCAACGACCTTGGGCGCCCACAGTGCGTTTGGGTGATCGGGCACCACGAGGACGCCGCTGTAGCGGTGCGTCTTGAGCTTGTGGGGCACCTGGGGGATCAGGTTGTATGGAGGGAACAGGTATATTTCCATTCGCTGAGTCCAGTCGCATTGGAGGGAAAACCACAAAAGTTATTCGTAGATGACGAAACAGAGCTGCAAGAAGTGAGAAGTTGTGGTTTCCCGGATGCGCGAAGAGGTCTATTTGCCTAGTCCCGCCCAGGACAGAGAGGAGGGTGAGGCCTTGAGGCATCGCGTTTACTTCTTTTCTACTGGTACGAGGCGTGAGAGCTGATCGGCCTAGACGTTGTGCGATCCAGGAAGGTAGGTCGCGAGAAGCAAGAGGTGACGGCGCTGGAGGATCTTAGGAGATGTGCTCCGAACTTCTGCCACGCCGAGGCCTTGCTGGAGCCCCCGTGGTTCACCATGGTTACCCCCGCCCTGTTTTCTGACAACACGCGGATTTTAGTGTGGTGCCAATGAGCTCGTGCCCGCAGCACATGTACGATGACTGGTCGCTGCAGTATACAGCCCCCACACGTCGCCCGATGCGTCTGTCCACAGGATGTGCTTCGGTGGAGGCATTACGAACGGGACGTGGGAGTGAATGAAAGCCTCGCTGCTCTAGTGCTGTACCGCGCGACAGTAGGGATTGTTGGGATAGTTGGATAGGCGCAGGGATTGTGCTGCTAGCACCCCTCCGTTGAGGAAGTGGTGAGCATGGCGTAGGTAAGGTGTTCGTTAATACATAAGGCCGAGGGAACTCTGACGCTGTCGAAGCGAGAGAGTTCTGCGGGGAAGTATCTCCGTTGCCATGTCCCTGAGGCAGTCGATGTGTGTGCTGTGAGGTCAGAGCGATGGGCCTGACCTCTCCATTGAGTACTACCCCCAGGAAGTGGAACTGCTGGGTAGGTTCCAGAATAGACTTCCTCAGGTGAACGTGGCAATCGAGCTTGAGGAGAAAGTTGCTGGCCGTCTGTGTGGTGCGCCGGCAGTGATGTGCCGTCGGTGCCTGGAATTGTGTGTCGACAAAGTTTTGTGTCCACAAAGTTTTGTGTCGACAAAATTTGTTTGTCGACAAATTAGTTGGGTTGACAAATTTATGTCTACAAATTTTGTGTCGACTAATGTTGTGTAGTAACAAATTTTGGTGAGTCGACGAATTTCTGTGTAGACAAAAAAGTTGTGTCTACAAATTTTTGTCAGCAAAATTTTTGTGTTGACAAAATTCATGTGTCAAAAATTTTGTTTGTTGACAAATTGTGTTTATGAAATTTCTGTGTTGATAAAAAAAATTGTTGATAAAATTTTTGTGTCGACAAATATATGTTGACAAAATTTTTGTGTTGTACAAATTTATGTGTCGACAAATTTTGTGTAGCAACAAAAGTTTTGTGTCGACAAAAGTTTTGTGCTGACAAAAGTTTTGTTGACAAGTTCATGTGTCAACAAATTTTGTGGGTCGACAAAATTCTGTGTCGACATATTTATGTGTCGACCAATTTTGTGCCGACAAATTTTGTGTCGGCAAATTTTTGAGTCGACAAATTCCTGTGTCAATATAAAGTTGTGTCAACACAAAGTTGTGTTGACCAATTCTTGTGTTAACAAAAAAAAATTGAGTCAACAAATTTTGTGTCGACAAAAGTTTTGTGACTACAAATTCTGTGTTGACAAATTATATGTCAACACAATTCTGTGTTGAAAAATTGTGTCGACAAATTTCTGCGTCGACAAATTGTCTGTGTCGACAAATTATGTGTCGACAGATCTATGTGTTGACAAATTTATGTGCCGACAAATTATGTCAACAAATTCTTGTATCAACAAATTTATTGTGTCGACAAATTTTGTCCTTCAAGGATGAGGCACAGGACCACTGAGACGGCAAATTCAGTACGTCTGGGCATTTGCCGCTCCCATCTGTTGCTCTGTAGAGGCAGTGGGTCACAAATCCACTGCCGAAATGGCCCGCCACGTACTGAATCTTACCCTTCAAAAATTGCGGTGACCCTGTGGATCTTAGTGTAGCCGGAGAGTTCCGTTAGCAGGAGCTCAGTGGGCGCTGTGCCTCCATCAAGCAGCAGCGCTGGAATGAATAATAGACGATGATGATGATGAGTCGTGATAAGGTGGGAATAGTAGAGAACACAGGGAAGAAAAAAGGAGTGAAAGGAAATCAGTAGGAGAAGTAAAAGAATCGCTCGGAGCGACAACTGTAGGATAATACTTTCCAAATATATAGTTTATTGCGATACTATGCTAAGAAAAATTGATCGTCAGATCACTACATTCGAAAAATATTGTTATACCGGTAGTCTATTTGCGGCCTA
>SDVV010022870.1:0-12862 GCA_016164225.1 Gammarus roeselii | reverse complement strand
TTTCTTTTGCGCACTAGCGTGTGTCTGACACTGCTAAAATTTTCACATTTTTTCTAACGTTGAAAGCGTTGTTTCGTTTATTCCTCGCGCACTTAGGCGTGCGAGCCTACTGGAATCAATAATCATCGAGCCCTACGGGGGAGCCTATTATGACTCACGTTGAGGCTCTGGTGGAAATGAGGCTCAAATCAAATCAAATCAAAAACCACATCCGACCCGACATACGTAACCGTTTTGACGAGTTGTCCGATGGAATGGACTCTCAAAACACAGAGGAAATTTTAGTGATTGGGGATTACAATGTCACCTCCCTCAAATCAAATCAGCGGGAAGGGAGAATTCAACTGAAAGTACTCGGCAAAACAGATTTGAAAATCGAAAAAATTTAGGGCATAATCGGAAAGAAAAAGATACCTTTTTCTAAACGAATTATAATTCAAGTCGGAGCTAATGACGTGTCATAGACAGAATTGACATGGAAAAGGTACAAAAGCATGTTAAAAAATGTCAGAGATTCACACGAGAACATACACGTCACTGGCATCTTGCCCCATCCGAACCAAAGCAGATACAAGTTAAGCAAGATCATCTTTCTTGACAATCGCCAAGCAAATTTCTGCAGCGCAGAAAATCTCTTTCTCTGATCATTGAGAAACGATGATTGACCCAAAGTAATATAACTTTAAAATAGTCACCAACAAGGCTCGCATAAACACGTATGGACTTGATGTCATTGAGATCATCCCTAATAACATCGGTGCAGGTCTTGTCAAGGAAAATAAGTCAAAAAACGTACTCGATATCATACCCTCAACTCCGCCAGCAGTACCCGACGAGATGATGTAACAGCCTCCGCCCGTTTGAACGCTAGATACACGACAAATACAAGAGTCCATCAAAACATCACCGCAGGTCCTAGCAAGAAAGTTCCTGTCATCAGTCCAGTCCGAGTTAGAGGCAATAGTCGCCGCTCCGCTCGTATAACCCGAGTAACCGAAAACAAATATTTTGGCTCCGACACAAGGCCTCATAGTAGCAGAAGATTAAGTCAAGTAAATCGAATTAATGTGACTAACGGTACTCTCGAATGTTACTATGTGAACGCTAGAAGTCTCCGAGACGAAATCGACGAACTAGGTATCCTTGCAATGAATGAATGTACCGACATAATAGCAATAACAGAATCGTGGATGAAATTGAGCACCAGGCATTATTCAGGCGAATTTACTCTTCGCGGTTACTCACTATTCCACAAAGGTAGACAAGGCCTAAAGGCCGGAGGATACTGTTTCTCGTGAAAAACACTGCAAATGTTAGAAGTCACTTAGGGTGACAGGACGATTATTCATTTTATAGATCATTAACACTTTATTTTAGTATTTCATTTTTTCATATTTCGTGGGCTCTATTATTTATCTGTGCTAATTTTTCATACCTATCAATTTTGGATTAGTTATATAATTATGTTTCGTTAGACGTCCGCGGGGGCTCTAGGTGGACTACGCGGTGTGTTAGTAAGTCTAGTTCGACCTACAGTGGGAGAATTGGCGCTCTCCCGGGCGCCTAATAAATGTCCATGCACAACTAGGCGTTTTGATGGCTAAATGGTGAAATAATGTTGATGTTGATCTTAGAGAGTGAAAGTCTTGCATGGCACTGTGCGTGGAGGGGACGAGGCGAGTGGAGACGAGTCGACTGGCGAGGCGATGAGTCGAGACGAACCGAGGCTGGCTGAGACTTTGTGACCCGGGAATGGAGGGTACTCGTGGGACCCACGGGACTCGAAGGACCCGGGGGTTTCGGGAACCCGAGGGACTTGGCAGAACAGGAGGATTTGAGGGAACCCACTTGGACCCTTCCGGGGCCTTTTGAGACACCCTTGACACCTTTTAGGATCCCCTTGAGAAACTTTGGGACCCACTTGAGGCTCCTCTGAACCCTGGGACCCCTGCTTCCTCCTCCCCACTCAGTTCCCATAGACAGAAAAATTTATGTATGGTAAATGTCCACATGATTACTGGCACAGAGGGCGAGGGCCGCGTCGAGGTTGGTCGAGGTGCGTTGAGATCAGTCGAAACATGTTGAGTCGAGTCGAGCTGGGCTCGACGAGTCAAGGCTGGCCGAAGTGATTCGAGACGAGCCGAGATGAACTGAAACGAGGGGACTTGAAGGACCCGGGGAGCTCGGGAAGACCCGGGGGAATTGGGTTACCCTCCGTTAATCATCGGGCTCTTTTGGGACCCAACGGACCTCTGCCCCCCCCACCCTGTCCCCTTAAACAATAAGTTCGAAATCAATAATCTGAGCTGCTTTTCTGCCCATGACGAACCTGCCATTTCTTCTTCACGATTCACAATTTTGTCATGTATAATAATGCTAGTGTATTTGTGCGGGAGTTCCTGTTTGCGATTTTGTGAATAGGTGCGCGCTCGCGCGTGCACGGACCATATGTAGTTTCTGGGGTTGACGTGGTCTGCGTAGCTATAAATATTGTGACGCTTTGCGGTTGGAGTTGATCTAATGCGTGAAACCATAGACCTCGTATCAATTTCGACGATACTATCTGTGCGCCCTGGGACGCATGCATATTACTCCTGGAGTTCTGAGTGGTTGGAGGCAGGGTTTCGTTTCGTCGTAGTCTTTATCTTACCTGAATGAATAAATTGTACCCCAACTGAACTAAACCGCGTAGCTGTAAACATTGTGTTGCGTAACTGTTGGAGCTGACTTAGACCGTGTAGCTGTTAACCTTGTACCAGTCTCAACGATGATACCTGTGCGAACTAGCGTGGGTACATATTACTCCTGAAGTTATAGATGATTGGGGACGAGAATTCGTTTCGTCTGAGTCTCACCTGAATAAATGAAGTGTACTATAACCGACCTAGACCGCGTGGCGGTTTAGGTCGTGATGCGTTGCTGTCGGAGCTGACTTTGTCCGTGTAGCCGTTAACCTTGTACCAGTCTCTACGATGCTACCTGTACGCACTAGAGTGCGTACATATTACTCCCGAAGTTCTAAATGATATGAAACGGAGATCCGTCTCGTCTAAGAGTTTTTCTTGTGCGCACCAGCGTGCGTCTGACATTGAATTTTTTTTCAAAAATTTCCAAATTTAACAGCGTTGTTTTTTTCTCGTACACTGCGGCGTGCGAGCCTACTGGAATCCATGATCATCGAGCCCTACGGGGGAGCCTATTATGACTCGCGTTGAGGCTCTGGTGGAAATGAGAATCAAATCAAATTAAAAGTCACTATTCCTAACAGCAGACACGACTTAGTATCAATCCAAGTAGTCGGTCAACATATAAAATGTCAAATCCCCCTCGTCTATCGACCCTTAAAATACAAGATTGCAGATGACATCGACTTTTACAACACCCTCATCGATGTCGTCACCACAGAACACAGTATTGAGCTTGGAGATTCAATATCCCCGACATTGATTGGGAAACTAACGAATGCACTGCCACCGGCCAACGTCTGATTGATTTTGCAGACGATAAGTTCATGACCCAAATGGTGAAGACACCTACAAGAGGTAGCAACGATACTAATCTAAGAGGACAGCGCTCTGCCACAAGCCCTCGGGCGTCTATCTCAGATCTCTTTTTAGGGCTTCCGGCCTTCCATGAGAGACTCAGATATGATGTGAAAAATTACATCTGTGAGACGAACAGAATACTATATTGAGGTATTTTTCAGCTCATAGTAATAAGATAATTATTTTTAAAATGTATCGAAGTACAGTATCCTGTCCAACACTGACAACGGCTTCCGGCGAGCTATCGATGCCGAGATACTGCATGAGTATTGTTTGGAGTCACTGGTGCACTGAGTCTGTGGAAGAGGAGGGGAGGAGAGAGGATGAAAGTGGGAGTATGGGGAGGGGGGGTGAATGGTAGAGGGGACAGCTGAGTGAACTATGAAGGGGGCTTGTTGAGATTGAATGACGATTTAACTAAACAAGGAGTGAGTGCTAGGAGGCGAAGCGTGGGACTAAACAAGGAGTGAGTGTTGGGAGGTGAAGCGTGGGACTAAACAAGGAGTGAGTGCTAGGAGGCGAAGCGGGGGACTGCGAGTTGAGGATGCTGTGGCGCCATTGGGGGAGGGGGGAAGGCATGAAGCAGCAATTTTCCCCGTCCCGTCCTCAGAGCCAAATGCCCTCCTCAAGACATGTCCTACCATACCCTTAACAAGAAGCAATATTCAATTATACTTTGAGAAAAGTTACCAAAGTAAGTGGACATGAAATTTAGTTTATTTTCATAAATATGGAGCCGCTAAATAAGCACGTGGAAGTCTGCGACTCTTGGCCCTCAAAGTATTGTGTAATGGAGATTTAAATGGTCTGTTTCTATAAGCATCCGAAAGTGTTCTAATTAAATAAAATCATGGCGGGCCTCTCAAACCCTTTCCAGTTATTACCGCTCGCAAGTATCTACAATGTAATTAGCTACAATATGTTTCACTACATATTAGGTGCGCAGTGAAAACTGTGGGCCCTGCTGCTGACGACGGCTCCTCGGTACATTCGGGACCCAGAGTGTAAGTTGAGGGGCTACCGGCCGGACCCTTTAGCACAAAAGGGCTAAGTTGTGTGAATGTGAGCGTGTGAGGGTGTGAGGTGCGCCTTGCCGTCGGCCACCCCTCTTTCTGGGGGATGCGGCCTAGTGTCTGTATCTGTATCTGTATCTGTACATATTAGGTCATCATATATCAGACCTTTCAAACTTTCATGTATATATAAATATATGTATTCTTTTCGGATTTGTAAAATTATTGCTTTCTAAATTCACATATCATCGTAGCAGATATGTCACAACCGAGCGCCTTGCAGAACTCGCATTTGAAGGAAACGTTTGGGTTGTCTATTCGCATTGCGTTGGCGGACTACTTTTAAACACCTACAGATACACAGACACTAGGCCGAAATACCCCAGCATGGGGGGGGCGGCTGACGGCAAGGCACCCCTCACACTCTCATACACTTACGCTCGCACAAACACCTACTTATAGGAAATCAGAGTATAACTCATACATAATGTTAATGACATAACCAGTTAAGGAAAAACGACGTAACAGGCCAGTCAACGAGAACTTCTGTACGATAAATATTAGCACCTAACTTCCTGTATGTATGTATGTATGTATAGACATACAGCCGTTTCCCCCTAGTTAGGGGGGTGACTAAGCTAGGCAGACACAGAGGGGGGAGGCGCCAAATCTCCCCGTGTGGTGTTAGAAAAATATTTTTAAAGTGTGGAGACATTTTTGAAAGACCAATTTTTAATCATGTACTGTGGACTGATTTCATAAAATCATAAAAAACAATGTATTAATTCTTTGAAATTGCATCGTAAAGACCTGTTCACAGAAGGCATAATCACGTGGTATTTTACTCACGTGTCCATCAATGAAGCGAACACTTAGACTTTTGTTGGAAGGAGGCACTAATGGGAAGAAATGGAACAGTTTTTATTTTCTCTCGTATGCGTTTTTAGCCCGCAACAACGAACGTAAACACGTAGAGGCAAAAGAATGTTAATTATGAGAAAACATAATGGTTTCCTCTATAATACATTTATTAATTGATATGAATTGGTGATACTTTACAACGTTTGTTAACGTAATGAAAGCTATTTGCTTCATTTGTGGAACCTTTATATACGTGAAATGTATGAAAAAATATTCGGCATTACAAAAATGTGAATCAAAGAAGAGTGTATGACATGTGTGATAGGAAACGAATCGAAACAAAACAAGTGAAGAGCGTAATGCACATCAGTACATGTGGACCTGTTGCGTGGAATTTTTCACTTGAGTGATTTACACCAATTGAAAACGATATCATACCAACAACTCCGCCAGCAGTGCCCGACGAAACGACACAGCGACCCCCGCCCGTTCCAACACGAGATACACAACAAATACAAGTGCCCATCAAAACACCACCACGGGTCTTAACAAAAAAGTTCCTGTTATCAATCCAGTCCGAGTTAGAGGCAGTAGTCGCAGCTCCGTTAGTACAACACGTGTAAACGAAAACGAAAGTCTTGGCTCCGACATAAGACCTCAGAGTAGAAGCAAATAAGTCAAGCAAATCAAGTCAATGTGACTAACGGTACTCTCAAATGTTACTACGTGAACGCTAGAAGTCTCAGAGACAAAATTGACGAACTAGGTATCCTTGCAATGAATAAAAGTATCTACCTAATAGTAATCACGGAATCGTGGATGAAATTGAGCACCAGGCTTTATTCAGGCGAACATACTCTTCCCGGTTACTCACTATTTCACAAATATAGACAAGCTCTAGAGGGCGGAGGAGTGCTGTTTCTCGCGAAAAAAACTGCAAATATAAGAAATCACCCTTCCAAACAACAGGCACGACATAGTACCAAGTCAAATAGTCGGTAAACATATAAAATGTCAGATCACTTTCGTCTATCGCCCCCTTAAAAGCAAGGTTGCAGATGATATCGATCATTACAATACCTCGTCGATGTTGTCACAACACAACACAGTATTGTGCTTGGCAACTTCAATATCCCCGACATTGATTGGGAAACAGACGGATGCACTGCCACCGGCCAACGTCTGATTGATTTTGCAGACAATAAGTTCATGACCCAAATGGTGATGACACCTAGAAGAGGTAGCAACATTCTTGATCTCTTATTTAGTGCAAGTGACTCTTATGTCACGAACGTCGAAGTAGGCAAACCACTCGGAACTAGTGATCACAACTGTATCCGTTTTTTGATAGAGCTCGAGTTGAAAACAACAACAAACTGCGAAAAAGTCCCTAACTTTAGATCAACTAGTTTTGATAGCTAAGAGAGTCAATGGCGTCAGCAAATATAACCCTCGGACAAGATGTCAATAAATCGCTTGACTATTTCTTGACTGCACTTAAAAATGTTGAGCATGAGCATATCCCGCGCAAAAACAGGCGAACAGCAGTCTATCAGCCCAAATACTGGGAAGGAGAACTGCAGGCCTTCATTCACGAAAGAAAGCAAAGCACTTGATAAAACAGAGACATCCACATGACGACGTAGCAAAAAATGAATACAACATTAGCAGACTAGATCTAGAGAGGGTCCTGAAACGTAAGAAGAAATATTATGAAAAATTAAATTGCCGTCAATGACAAAACTAATCCGAAACAATTTTTTAGTTATATTTCGAGCAAAAAAATTCAAGATTTGTAATAGGTCCTCTCGAGAGCGATTTTGGTGAGTTAGAAACGGATGACACCAAAATGAGTGTTCTACTTAATGAATACTTCTGTTGTGTATTTACGTTAGAGAATCAGGATATTCCTAATCATGAGAATATCATAGCGGCAAAACGAATTGAAGCCCTCAGACAAGTGAACTTTTCTCCAGCCGAGGTTATTATATATCTAGATAAATTGAAAGTCATCAAATCTCCAGGTCCAGACCAAATTCGTCCCAGAATTCTAAAAGAGACTAGAAACGAAATCGACGAATATTTATAAACTAATTCACCTAATCTCTAACAAATGGCACCTGCCTCTCTAAATGAAAAGAGGCCAATGTTACACCCATTTTTAAAAATGGGAACAAAAAGTGTCCCGGTAACTACAGTCCAATTAGTCTCACTTCAGTCATTGGCAAGTTGATGGAAAATTTGATAACGGATACAGTTACAGAATTCTTAGAATCAAACAAATTGATTGGTGACTCCCAGCTTGGCTTCAGACAAAACCGTTCCTGTCTTACGAATCTGCTGCTCTTCTTCAGAATTATAATCGAAATCCACGACACAAAATCTACAATCGATATCATTTACCCTGACTTTCAAAAAGCATTTGATAAAGTCCCCCACAAGTGCCTAATTAGTTAATTGCACAGCATCGGTATTTGAGGCGAGCTTAACAACTGGATAAAATGCTGGCTTACGAACAGACGGCAGCGAGTTGTACTTGACGGAGATTACTTCCCCTGGGGTAATGTTACAAGCGGCGTGCCTCAAGGATCCGTGTTGGGGCCAGTCCTCTTTATAATATTCAGTAACGATCTCGATAGCAACGTACTCTCAAACATTAGCCAGTTCGCAGACGATACTAAGATCGGAGAAAAAGTGCAAACTGAACTAGAGTGTCAGCAGATCCAACTAGACTCGAACAAAATTGTTGATTGGTCAGAAATGTGGCAATTGAAATTTAATGTAGACAAATGCAAAGTTATGCACATAGGTCCTCTTAACCTCAAACCCGAATATTCAATGTCCGGAAAGAAACTCATTCCCGTCACCGGAGAGAGAAATTTATGTGTCATCATTAGTAACGACTTAAAAGGCAGCAAGCAATGTAACGATGCTGCCAAGAAAGGCAACCAAATGTCAGGTATGATATCCCGCACTATCTCGCACAGAAACCAACACAGTATGCTCAAGTTATTTAATGCATTTGTTAGACCGCATCTCGAGTATGCCGTTCAATTCTGGTCTCCATTCATTAGAAAAGACGTAATTAAACTTGAAAAGGTTCAACGTAAAGCTACCAAACTCATCCCCTCGCTGCTGAATAAATCGTACGAAGACAGGCTACGCGAACTCAATCTTTATTCGCTTGAGAAACGTCGAGTCAGAGGCGACATGATCGAAGTGTGGAAGATTATGAAGGGTAAGGAAAACGTCGACCGAGCGAGCCTTTTCACTCTAGATTCAAACGGAGTGACTAGGAACAATGGATACAAAATCGTTGGGAAATGTTTCTCACTCGACATCACGCGTAATTTCTTCACGTATAGAGTTGTCGAAGAATGAAACAAACTTCCAGCGGAGGTTGTAAACAGCAATACAATCAAAACGTTTAAGTCGTGGCTCAATAAGTTCTACATAAATTGCCGATAAATAGCTAAACCGTTCCCTTTCCTGTTGTTATAAAATAACTGAAATGGCTCTCGAAGCTCTAATCCTCTTTCTATCAGAAGGCAACCTAGTTTGAGCCAATAGTCCTCTTGGACGTTCTACTTTAGAAATAATCCTCTTGCTATCAAAAGGCAACCTAGTTTGGGCCATAGGCCTTTTGTTGTCT
Source organism: Gammarus roeselii (assembly GCA_016164225.1). Taxonomy (NCBI): domain Eukaryota; kingdom Metazoa; phylum Arthropoda; class Malacostraca; order Amphipoda; family Gammaridae; genus Gammarus; species Gammarus roeselii. Next base: position 3,791 of record SDVV010022870.1, on the reverse strand, counting down.
TTCTACACTTGTAAACATTTGTAAACACAGTGATTTTGTTAGCGCAATGAAATGTATCATAGTTAATATATGAGCTTTACACATTTTGTCATCATGAACACCGACATCTTATCTAAGACTTGATGTTTGAAACACAAAATTCAGTGTGTGTCAACAGAAAGGACGTAAAATGGCTCAGGAACCCGGGCGAGCAAACCGTAGCACTGGATAGTCTAGTTCCCCTTGGATTATCATTGATTTTTTATTCATAATAATATATGCGTGGCAGCTTCTACTAGCTCTCTTGTAGCTGTGATTGATCATTCATTGAAAAAAAATAGTATGATGATCAGTTAGCATAAAAAAGGGCAATGAGAAAAATATTTCATGAAGTTACTCAACTTTAACTGTTACTGCAAAGCATATGCTCACAAATGAATCTTTATGAAGAATGAACAAAAATATTGGCAAAACTACAAAAAATAAAGTAATCAATAAACAAAAATTATCATGTTATATAAATATTCTATAGTAAAGCGATAGAAATTAAAGAAAACTTTAATCTGCAAGTCCTTAGGGGCATCCTCCTACGAAGCTCTTGTTCATAACATTGATACATTAACCAGCACGAGAAAGGACTAAACTATATCCATGAATTAGGCAGTTTAATCACGAAATAAAACTGGTACTACAAGTACTACACAATCACACAATCAATGTTTGTCTGTTTGGTTTGATATTTCAAACATTCCTAGTCAACGGATGAAGATAACTGCAGATGGTTTGAAAATTCTTAAGATATAATTTAAGCAAAAACATTTTAAGTTCGTTCCCCAAAGCGAAATAATTTTTCCCTTTCCACTCTTGATGGCGCAGAAATGGATTTGCTCCAAATACATTTAGAGTGCGGGAAATACGTGGTGGTTTGAGTTCCATCACTGCCTTGGATTTTCTTCACGCGAAATGTACCTTTCCAATTCAATTCTAATACCGGACTTTGTAGCTGTGTTTTTGCTGCTTGAGTTCTACTTGTTGCTTGGCTGAGGCTGTGTAGTCATTGAAGCAACTCCTTGTTTCCCTTCCGCCGTCAACTGGCAATAACATAGGTCGAAATCGAAGTCCATGAAATGGGAATCATCGGTTAGGAGTAGTTCCTTCAAATCGCTTCCATCTGGCTCATTCCTACGCGAGTTCGCAGTGATATCCTCAATTCCTCTTCCCCTCTTCTCGTAGTTGGAGAGGTGCACTAGTAATTCCATGTCGGCATTATTTTTGGAAAAAAAAAAATTATTTGTGATCTATTTACGATACCATTCGGGATAACTTGTACACTTCGTAAGCCTTTGGTTCATTGACACTTTCAGGGAACTTCGTGTAGTACCTAAACCATTAAACTTTGGATCAGCCGAAACTTTAGTAACAAAACAGCTGCAGGTATTTGATTAATGGGAGTATGTTGTCAGGAACATCACCAGGGGAGAGGAAGACCGCCATATCAACTCCATTTGAATACATCAATCACGGGAAGATCAGACATTCCAAGGCTTGCAATTGCAGCTTTCTGTTTATAGATGTGTCCCAACACTAGATACGTGCTATTCCAAGTGTATCAACATAATGTTTCAACTTATGCTGAGGCAGCGTATGTTGTTTCTGCAGTTCAGTTTGTTTTGACTGCGCTTGTGAAGAATGGTTGATGTGCTCAGCAAACTCCTCACAGTTTGCATCAACATCTCTTATCAGTGTTGGCAAGGATGCAGTCATGTAATACCAATATCTCTTATCAGCGTTGGCTCAAGGATGAAGTCGTGTATTACCAATATCTTTTATCAGCGTCGGCTCCAGGATGCAGTCATTTATTACCAATATCTTTCATCAGCTTTGGCTCGTGGATGAAGTCATGTATTGAAAATATCTTTCATCAGCGTTGGCTCAAGGATGCAGTTATGTATTACCAATATGTTTTATCAGCGTTGGCTTAAGGATGCAGTCATGTATTACCAATATCTTCTATCAGCGTTTACTCAAGGATGCAGTCATGTATTAACAATATCTTCTATCAGCGTTGACTTTAAGATACAGTCATGTATAACCAATATCTTTTATCAGCGTTGGCTCAGGATGCAGTCATGTATTACCAATTCTTTTTATCAGCGTCGGCTCCAGGATGCAGTCATGTATTACCAATATCTTCCATCAGCGTCGGCTCAAGGATGTAGTCATGTATTACCAATATATTTTATCAGCGTTGGCTCAAGGATGTAGTCATGTATTACCAATATATTTTATCAGCGTTGGCTCAAGGATGCAGTCAAGTATTACCAATACCTTTTATCAGCGTTGTCTCAAGGATGCAGTCGTGTATTACCAATATCTTTTATCAGCGTTGGCTCATGGATGCGGTCATGTATTACCAGTATCTCTTATCGGCGTTGACTCCAGGATGCAGTCATGTATTACCAATATCTTTCATCAGCATTGACTCATGAATGAATTCGTGCATTACCAATATCCATTATCAGCGTTGACTGAAGGATGCAGTCATTATAACCAATTTCTTATATCAGCGTTGACTCAAGAATGCAGTCATGTATTACCAATATATTTTATCAGCGTTGGCTCAAGGATGCAGTCAAGTATTACCAATATCTTTTATCAGCGTTGGCTCATGGATGCAATCATGTCCTACCAATATCTTTCATCAGCGTTGGCTCAAGGATGCAGTCATGTATTACCAATATCTTTTACCAGCGATGTCTCAAGGATGCAGTCGTGTATTACCAATATTTTTTATCATCGTTGGCTCATGGATGCAGTCATTATTACCAATATCTTTTATCAGCGTTGACTCAAGGATGCAGTCATGTATTACCAATATCTTTTACCAGCGATGTCTCAAGGATGCAGTCGTGTATTACCAATATTTTTTATCAGCGTTGGCTCATGGATGCTGTCGTGTATTACCAATATCTTTTATCAGCGTTGGCTCATGGATGCTGTCGTGTATTACCAATATTTTTTATCAGCGTTGGCTCATGGATGCTGTCGTGTATTACCAATATCTTTTATCATCGTGGGCTCATGGATGCAGTCATTATTACCAATATCTTTTATCAGCGTTGACTCAAGGATGCAGTCATGTATTACCAACATGTTTTATCATGGTTGGCTCAAAGATGCAGTCTTGTATTACCAATATCTTCTGTCAGCGCTGGCTCAAGGATGCAGTCATGTATTACCAATATCTTTCATCAGCATTGGTAAGGATGCAGTCATGTATTGCCAGCTGAAATGTGGGTATGCAGTCATTTATTGCCAGCTGCAAGGTGGGTATGCAGTCATGTATTGCCAGCTGCAAGGTGAGTATGCAGTTATGTATTGCCATCTGTAAGGTGGGTATTCAATCATGTATTGCCAGCTGCAAGGTGGGTATGCAGTCGTGTATTGCCAGCTGCTAGGTGGGTATGCAGTCATGTATTGCCAGCTTCAAGGTGGGTATGCAGTCGTGTATTGCCAGCTGCATGGTGGGTATGCAGTCATGTATTGCCAGCTGTAAGGTGGGTATGCAGTCGTGTATTGCCAGCTGCAAGATGGGTATGCAGTCATGTATTGCCAGCTTCAAGGTGGGTATGCAGTCGTGTATTGCCAGCTTCAAGGTGGGTATGCAGTCGTGTATTGCCAGCTTCAAGGTGGGTATGCAGTCATGTATTGCCGGCTGCAAGGTGGGTATGCAGTCGTGTATTGCCAGCTGCAAGGTGGGTATGTAGTCATGTATTGCCAGCTGTAAGGTGGTTATGCAGTCGTGTATTGCC
>SDVV010022869.1:0-12862 GCA_016164225.1 Gammarus roeselii | reverse complement strand
TTCAGAGGACAAGTATTGAAAATGCATGTATGCAACATGACATTCAACGAAATTGCAATACAGTATGCACAGCATTGAAATGCGAATACCAAAGGTTTTGTGAAAACGTTCTATTCATATCCCCTATTAACATATAAAAACCTAATAATATATATAACCTATAAACATATCATATGAATAATCCGAAAGCTGTCCGTCCATCCGTCAGAATGAGTCACCCGTTAGCTGACTCACGCGCCAAACTGGTTCCTACCCGTATTCCACCACTGACTCTAGATTGCACGTTTTGCGCAGCTGACCCTTGTCCCTGCCTTACCAAAAGTGACTCCAACAAGCGGTTTTCGCACCACTTGTATCTACTAGTCCCACGTTGCCGCTTTTGTAGGCCTTTTAAAACAGTGAAATTTCATCGATCAATTGCTGATTAACTGTTATGACTGAGTTACTGACCTTCAGTCATCATATGTAGCATGAATCTCTCTTGCCTGTAGTATAGTCAGTCGATAAGATTTTGCGAAGGAAATTAGAATAAACAACCTATAGTGAAAGTTTTACTGTAACGGTTACCAGGCGGCGTATCAGGCGGAAAGCGTTCTCATCAACACAGCTTCCTCCAACGGCAGTCAGTCTCACACTAAATCCAGCTCCAGTTAAGACCGTGTCGTCTAAATTTGGCGTTGATGCTGATGTGAAAGTTTGTAATAATGTTATTTGTAGACAAAGTACTATAAATTTTCGACATTTCATTGAACGGTCATATTGATGATTATTAAATTGAAGAATAGTTTTTAGGAGAGCAACATATAATAGCACATTGAAGAGATGAGAGCGAGTATTCGTTTTATGTAGGATTTTAAACACCACGTGTGCCTAGAGGGGTGAAAAGCCTACCCCAGAAGAAGAGCACGCTCGCCCAAAGAGCAAACACAAGGAGTATAAGCCATCGTTCTAATGCAAGAGCTCCCACAGTCGCGACCGCAGCGATTCCCGCAGACCAAGTTCCCGTGAACACTCCCAATCCGGACCTCTTGGGCAAACTCAAAGACGCGAACGCGACGAAAATTCTTGCAAATCACGCGATCACTTGAGACCATCAAGGTCTGAGTGTGCACCGCCTCCAAAGTGAACAACAGCACAATACATAAGGGGAACTGCCAGGGTCTTGGAAACAAGATAGACGAATTACTATTCTTAATCACCACCCATGAACCTTGGTGATAGGCCTCCTGGAAATCAAACTAAGAGAGACCGCCACCTTCAAATTCCCCAGAACCCCATACACTGCCGCAAAAGCTACCCCAATGTGACTGCTAACGTCGGAGGAGCACTCATGATCCACCAAAGCGTACCTCACCTCGCCCTTCCTTTGATGACGGAACTCCAAGCTATCGCTGTGAAGATATGCGTCCCAAAAAACAATAACAGTGGTACCTATCTACTCATCACGAACCCATGAGCTCTCTGAAGCGCTAATGACCGAATTGCTGAACCAACTGCCCTCGCCATTACTACTCCTTGAAGACTTCAACAGCTACCATGAAACATGGGGATGCGTGGGAAAAAACCCCAGGGAAGGGAAAATGGCTCACACTATAAACACTCACAACCTGGTTCTCCTCAACGACGAACAACCAACCCAAATTACCCTTGAAAGTTAAACTGCCAACGATCTTTATATATTCTCGCCCACACTGGCACCCTAATTCATATTGGGAGTTTTGCTTCATTACACGACAACGACCACAACCCAATCATCAAATTATCGAATCAAGCAAGGAATCCTGCTCCACGAGAACTTCAATTCAACCACCGGGAAGCCAGCTGGGAGGAACACCCGGTACACATTGCGTGAAACGATATAGAACCCATCCCCGAAGACATCTCAGACCATGACCTCGTCGTCCCTCTATACTAGAAATTTCAATGTGCAACTGCCGCATGCATCCCATATTATTCGCCAACAACCCTATTTTTTCCGAAATTCTGGTGGTGCCTATAGGTGCAAGAAGCAAGAGACAGGCGTGAAAGGCTGTACATTGCCTACCGATGAGCACGGTCCCCCAGGAACCAAGTAGCGCGGAAAAGGGCATCTGCCGTAAATCAAAAACTTCGTTGGAGCAGAAACGAGAAAGCTGGACTCAGTTAGTCAACACATTTCATGCGGAAGTGCTCTTCCCACGCGGAAATCGCGAATAAACTAGCTCAGACTTTTAGCCAGATATCGCAATCAACAAATTACACGGCTGCTTTCCAACGGGAAAAGAACTTGCGAGAAAGTGAACTTCACTCTACTTCTACAAACGAAGAAGCCTAGAACAAACCTTTCTCCTTCCATGAATTACATTGCGCCATAGACCATTCACGTGAAACTTCACTCGGGCCGGACTGGGTGCACATCAACATGATCAAGAATCTCCCAGATGGCGCCCGTGATCACTTATTAAAAGTGTTCAAAACATTGTATTCCAACTCTTTTTTCCCTGATCAATGGCGGGAATCTGTAATTATTCCAATAGTCCAATAGTCCAATAGCCGTTGTGTCTCTCATTTCCCGAATTGTTCTTCGAAGACTTGATAATGATGGAAAAGAGCAGTTTAGGAGGCTGGAAAAGCATTTGAAACTTAATGTGAAAATTAGGTCCGATTTACTGTTCCTGAATAGTCAAACCCGAAATTTTTTACGGTGACGCACGTAACTACCGCCCCATTGCTCTTACCAGTCCTCTGTAGGACTATGAAAAGAATGATCAACTCACGCCTTGTTGACTGCCTTGATATGCACAGGCCTCGAAAATATCCAGTGAAGCGGCCGCAAGCTCCGCTCCACGACGGATCACCTTGAACGACTGGAATCGGACATGAGACGGGCTTTCGTCCGAGGGAAACATGTGGTTTCCATATTCTTCGACGTTGAAAAAGCATACTACACTATCTAAAAATACGGAATCATGAAGGATTTCCACCGCAATGGTCTGAGAGGCCACCTACTGCGTTTTATCCATCAATTTCTGTAGAATCGTACCTACTGGGTGAAGGTCAGCGACACTTTGTCACTATCGCATCCGCTAAATATGGGCATCCCCCAGAGAAGCATCATCAGTGTCAATGTTTTTATCCGTAAAACTTACCAGCGTGCCGACATTCTTTCGCTTGACGGAACACTTCTTCCATCACTATCCGTGAATGATCTACAAATAAGCTACAGGGAACTGGGTTTCATAAAACGGGTCCCGATTCTCGCCTGTTAAACCGAAAAACATGCATTTGAGCCTTTTGCCCGCTTACACCTGAAACCAGACCTAATGCTGCATAACACACCTCCACTAAACTCTCATGGCACCCCCATATCACAGCTCTGAAAGCTTGCTGCAAATAGGCAACGGGACTTATTCTCTCTGTAACCTCCCTGTAATTCGGTGCCGATATGGAAACCGGCATGACGTTATTCAGAACAATAATACGCTTTTACATTGATTATGGAGCCGAGGTTTGGGGTTCAACAGTCAAACCACTCTTGAACTCTTCTCCAACGACCTGCTCGTTCCACTCCCATCGAATTCCTGAACGTGCTTGTTAACGAGCTCCCTCTTCCGCTATGGAGAGACAAACTCTCGCTATAATACTATTTAAGGACCAGGAGCTTTATCAATAGCCCAGCACTCAACGACATCACCGACATTTTCGACAAATGCCTTTTTGCGGCTAAGAAGAAGGGTCGCTATACCTGGCGCTAATTTTTTTCATAGCTAACGTCAGATCGTCCCCTCTCATCTCCGCCAACTGTCATATCAGCCACAAGTTGTTCCGACTATCTACCTACGGTATCATTTTTTATCAGCGAACACTCATGACATTCCTCAGTCAGACCAGCCAGTGTCATCTCCGCCCCTGGCATATCAGCCACGACTTGTTCCGCCAACCTAACTAATGTTCCATTTCACTGGTTATCACCCTGCGTTGAAAACGTACGTATTTTTCCAGGGTACATAGTGGCGTTTTCCAGTGGTTATGACAGTTCATTGAAGTTTCAATATAGTCATAACCTGCGTTGAAAACGTACGTATTTTTCCAGGGTACATAGTGGCGTTTTCCAGTGGTTATGACAGTTCATTGAAGTTTCAATATAGTCATAACCAGTAAAATGGTACGACTCGTGGCTGATATGACAGTGGCGGATATGACAGTGACTGCTCTGAGAGAAGGATGCGATGATTGTGGCGCAAATGCGCATGGGCTAAAACATTGCATAGCGCGAAAGCACATGTGCTGAAAGATTTTTAGCGGTTATGACAGTGTCCGGTCATGAAAGTAAGCTGAAGTGAAGTGGCGATAGTGCGTGTGTGCGGAAATAATCTTAGCGTGAACGCTGGGCTCCTTAGAAGAATATATGCAGACCTTCTTCCGTACGCGTGGACAACTCACTGACATCGTTGAACATCAATCGCAATGCGATCACACATCAACGTGGAAGATAAGACCACCGTTGGTCAACGTCAATTTGCAAGTGTACCCCAAAGCAACAACTCCAAAAAACACGTACCGTCGAGAATTCTCAAGACAATTTGATGAACAATACTCAGGGCACCGCCATATATATACTGACGGCTCCAAAATATCGGACAGAGTGGGAGCTGCCGCCGTGTGCGGAGGGACCTCACGTTTGGCAACTCTACCCCAAGAGGCCTCTGTATTTTCTGCAGAGGGGAGCCTAGCGTTCGCTCTAAAACTATTTCCGCACACGCGCACTATCACCACTTCACTTCAGCTTACTGTCATGCCCGGACACTGTCATACCCGCTAAAAATCTTTCAGCACACATGCTTTCGCACCAAACAATATTTCAGCCAACGCGCATTTGCGCCACAAACACAGCATCCTTTACTCAGAGCAGCCACTGTCATATCCGCCACTGGCATATCAGCCACGAGTAGTACCATTTTACAGGTTATCACTTTAATGATACTTCAATAAACTGTCATAACCGCTAAAAAACAGTATTACGTACCTTAGAAAAATACGTACGTTTGCCCCGCGGGTTAGAAACACGTACTCCTAGGTTAGTTTAGGTTTGGTAGAAGAAGTTCCATTGAAGTGATAACCAGTAAAATGGTACCTTAGTTTGGTTGGCAAAACCACTCGTGACTGATATGCCAGAGGCGAATATGACAGTGACTGGTCTGACTGAGGAATGCTATGAATGTTCGCTGTTAAAAAATAGTACCGTAGGTAGGCAGTTGGAACAACTTGTGGCTGATATGACACTTGATGGAGATGAAAGTGGCTGATCTGAAGTTAGCTATAAAAAAAATTAGCGTCAGGTATAGCGACCCCTGCAGAGTTGCACGCACTCGAATTAGCCATCTCTATTGCAAAAACGAACCGATTCCCCAAATATGTGGTATTTCAGACAGTTTGAGTGCTCTCACCCAACTGGAAACTCTGCACTATGAACACACTGTTCTTTGTAAAATGCAACACGACCTATTCACAATGTCCTAGACGGGTCAAGCTGTCGAGTTCTGCTGGATACCTGGACACGTGGGAATAAGAGGAAACGAGCGCGCAGATTCCCTCGCTAAACTGCTGTCTACCCCCCATGAACAATTCTTCTCCATACAATACCGAGACTGGTACCCAGTCATCAACTCTCGTATAACATCACGATGAAACAACTTTTGGCAAAAAAGTGGACACAAAATGCTTTCAGTTTAAACTCCCGTCGGAGAATGGGACACTAAGTTGTCCAATAGAAGATACCAAGTGTTAATTAACCGTTTATACACGGGAGACACGTGAATAACCCACCATCACCTAATGGACGTAGACATGAGTTCGGACGCAAAACCATGCCCCCTTTGCCACCAAGCGGTAGTCAGTTTGAAGCACTTACTTATGGGTTGTGATGCACCCTCATCAGCCCGACGAGCCTTCTTAAGAACTCTGCAATCTGCGAAGCCTACTCACAGAAGCAGCCAACCGGAAAAATCTAATCGCTTTCGGAAAACATATCGGACTCTATGAATCTGTGTGACGCCACTTGAGTTTGAATCCATTTCGTTCCTGAACGCACTACACTGCCGACACATTGAGTTAAAGTTCTAATTTAAACTCGCGCACAATGATGTGCGAACCTACCAGAATTTACCTATCGCTGACTTCACGTTGAAGCTCCGATGGAAAACAGAAGCAACTACTACTATTACTCTTTTATGAAAAATACACACTGATTTATTTCAAATCTATGAATATTCTACAAAATTTAAGTTCTTTATTGCTTCCAAATATTAATCTATATGTACAAAACTATTCATCTGGACCATTGTAGCCATCTTCTTTGACATTTACAGCACCAGTCTGATGAACATTAGCATTCAACAAAAAAATGGTAGTATTTCAATATAAAAGGTTAAATAAAGCTAATTCTCAATTCTCCATGATCTATAGAAGTGTCAAATTGTGGAATAGCAGTACATGCACGTTTAAACGTAGTCTAAAATTAGCCCTTTTTATTTTTCTACGTGCATTAATTCATGATCTGCAAACTGATTTTTCCTCCGTGCAAGTTACCGTGTCAACCGTTTGTTATTCATCTGTATCACATCATATTCAGCGGGTCATTGTTTTCTGTCTCTTATACTCACATTTCCAATTGTCCCTTATAAACCTGTTCAGTTACCAGCTCATTTTAATGGCCTATTGAGATGTTTCTTTGTGTGCGCATCTGAAACCTATTGTCTCAAAATATGTAGTTATAGTTTTCGATGTTGTGATTCGTATTCTAGACATTTCATGAGTATGTGTTGTATGCTAACTCATGTTAGACATTTTCTCTCCCAAATTTCTTCATAATTGGTCAATGTGTACAGTATATTTCCATTATTGCAAAAATTCTTGTTGACCTAACTAATTTTACGACTTTTTTCATAAGTCATTAGTTCGCTGAAACTTTATGTTTGGTTTTGACAAATTGAACAACGCAGAACTGAGTGACCCACGCAATATCGATTGATTGATGGGGTGTAAATATATGTCAATTTACCCCCCTATTTGTTAATTTACATGAAGAACATGTATGAATCAATTTTTTTATTGTGAACCGTTCATGATCGCAATGACATGGCACATATCATCTGTGCATTGTTATGTTTATGAAATATTTTTAAAAAAATATCATACCCGAGATAAAATTAACTCCTTAATCGGTAAAACATATCAGGAATCATTTGTTGATTTGTTTTCCTTCCACTTGGGATACTAAATGTATTAAATGAATTAAATTAAATTATGAGAAATTGAAGATCAGGCACCGGTTACCTCTGTAAACGAGACATCAACTCGTAAATTCATTTTGAAAAACATATGTGTCTTGTTTATGCATGTACTGCCTCTGTTCCTTCAATATATGAAATTGGTTTGAATTGTTTTATCTCACTTGTAGAATGATGAAGAATTTAGCGGCGATCTAGAATATATCCAACTTTATTGTCATTGTAGGAAGTATATATTTCAACAATTCAACGTCTTCTTGTTCTCTGTGTGTCCAACGAGACGGAATGGGTGTAAATTAGTCATGGGTATAAAAGGAAATACACACCCTCAACACACGGAAAGGAATTCTAATAGTAAACATGGGTCTGTCTTCAGCAACATTACTCTACAAAAATTGGATAAAAGTATCTAAATATGCTGGATTCAAGCGAAAAAACAAATGGTCGTAGAACGCGGCCGATCCCGTTCTACCCTCCGACCACTCTTTACGGTTGAAAAATTTCAATCACGGCCTCTATTTACTGAAGCTACACACACACGCAATTGAGCTCACAAACACAAACACAAACCTATGCACACACATACATACACCCTCACCCTCACAAAACTGCATAAATCACATGAGAAAAATGCAGAATAGCAATTTTATAACAAACGCCACATGACGGACAAAATGAAGAATATAGTAATAAGTTTGAGGTTTCTTGGGATAACTGAAGTATTCAACGGTATAATCGCTGGATGCAAGGATTAAAGACTAGCTAGTTATAGAGTTTAAATATATGTTGCTTCACTAACGTATTCAATGATAGAAATTCCAGATGGACAGCATTATCAACAGACAATTTCAAATTTGAGAAAGGTTGTCGTTCTTCCAATTGTAAAACATTATATTTATATACAATTTACACATGATATACAGTAGGGAAATATTATATCATCCATTATTTATAATGAAACAATCTATAGTTTTTCCACGTGGAATTCATTCATGTGTGGAATCTGGTCACGGTATTATATCCGGACAGAGCAACTCAATGAATTCCAGAACAAAATTCTGACCAAATTTTAATGTATACTGAAAAATCATCATATAACACTACTGCGAATCTTTAACTGTCATCGAACCCTCCAACGCCACTGTTCAACTAAATTAATATCATGCACAACAGTGTAGTCAAAAATCACAGTATAACTGGATAGGAATTTCAATGATGTCTCCAACAACTCAAACATTACAGTGAAATCTATCTTCAAACTGCCGTAATGTATTGTGCAAGGGCATGAGCTTTTGTTAAGAGGAGCAGCTGCTCAGTTCTTTATGAATGAATCTTTGACTCCCACTCTCAACATCACCACCTGCTCTGGCGCGCCAAGAGGAAACATGCGAAAGTTTTGGATACTGTGGATCTCAGGAGTGCGGTGATTCATAACATTACATTTGAGGAGATTACCCTAATTCGTTCATCCATGACTCCAAAATGCCACAAGATGTTTTAAACTCCAATAAATCTCTTACTTTCAAAGAGTGTATTCTATACTCGGTACCTATCAGAGGTATTATATATGTATGTGACATTGTGTCCCCCTAACAGTAATGAATTGAACTTCCAAATCCGGTAAATCTTCTTGATTGCGTGTGTCATTCATATAACCCAAACCTTGTGAAGAAGAGAATATCAGTATTTATTGACCAATTTCCAGACCACCAATATTTGCTAAGATACAAGCAAGATCACACGAGGACAACTATGAAGTTATTTAGAACAACGAAACATTCGTTATCGAGGTCAAAATGGATCTTCGACAGTGCAATAAAAATAAAACCAAAAGAATTTGTTTGATCCTAATATAATATCCGATAAAATTGTACTATCCATATTTTACAACATACGAAAAGCATCGTAATAAATGACTTCATAAAATCTTCCCAACACTAGCCAAGGCGCCACTCAAGGTTCAATTCTAGCTCTTCCCTGTTTCTAAACTCTGTAAATGATCTTTCTAATTCCTCAGACAGATCTTCTAGTGTATACAATTGGCCGATGATCGTGCTTTGTCAGCTTCATTTACAGAAATGTATAGGGTAAATTGAAATAAGATAAAGTACGAACTATTTTCTGACAAGAGTTCGATTTTTTTCACAAATAAAATGTGCATGAATGTTGATCAAACATAGTTTACCATATTTTAAAACGAACGTACCATTGGTACTATTTGTTTAATATGGTAAACTCTAACGTATGCCGACTAGGATTACATTAAAATTCTCCACATGCATCTTCATCGTCCTCTTATATTTGAAATCGTTTATATTCTATTTCAAGTAAATTAAGCTATTCAATTGGTCTTCTGTATGACCTATATTATATGAATCCATCTGAATTTCTCAAATCGATATATTTTTCATTAGTTCAATGCTTTATTTACAATGCAGTTGCAGCTTGGTGTTCATGTCCAAACAATGTTACTGATAAGATAATAGTCATGTAAAATATAGCATACAGAGGTTTACCTTCTACACGTTACACAGGTGTTAATTTCAAATCCAAAAATATTCTTGATGTTTGGGATCCATACAACTTTCAAATACTATTATTTGAATCACATAATCATAAAAAATATTACGTATCACATTATCTAAATCTTGCAATAATAACCGTTTTTCAAATTTAAAAATACTCGTGTTTCTTTAGACTAAAGTCAAGAGATGCCACGAGCAACTCTTTTCCTATTAGATATCACTCCGACGTCTCACCTTGAAGTGCGACATTATTCAAGGAACCACATGGTACAGAAGACTTATCTTTTGAGCACGTGGGGGAGGACCACTACTCAGGCAACTGGCTGTGGTGCTCATCCAAAATGTGCATATACTCGTCAAAATTTAATTACCATATGCTCCTTTTGAAGTAGACTAAATACCTAGTTGGAGTCCGTCTGACACAACCTCTGGGTTAAGCCGACAGGCATGCGCTCTAGGAAAAGTATGAGTCCGCTTAGCGTATGTGCGTGACCGCCTCTGCTCTACCATCTGGGATGCGACCGCCTGAAACCTAAAATCTTCGCTTGTCATCTTGTTCGCCCCGTTCCTGAATAAGTCAATCTGGCCCTCGACCGCATTTTCTCCGGGGCTGAAATGCCTCGGGTAGTAGTAGGGTAGTAACTAGTATGGTGGTGATGGTAGTTGGGGTTTCTCTCCTTCCTATTCTTACAACCTACTTTTTATGTATGTGTGCGTGAATTTCAAAGGCCCCGTTGACCATCCCCCACTCTTCTTTCATTTCTTTCAATGAAACACTCAACATGAGCACTCGTGCTCGTTTGTTTTCCATACTCTAATCTAATCTATTATATATGTATAAAACTGATCATTTGAACACGAACATTTACAACAATGAAAGTGTATGTATTTATTGATGTAAATTCATACAGCTGCTTTCTGCTTCCAGCTGTCCGTAAGAGGTAATGATTGTACATATGCAAATCCATGCATACATACAATCTCATTGCGTTCTATAGCTTTTTCGTATTATATTCATTACGTTTCACAAAATCTAAGTTTCATTTTTTTGCTTGATTATCATTTGTAACATAAGAATTGTAATGTTTCAGAGGAAGCCTTGAGCATTCCGACTTTAAGACAAAGCGCAAATATTTATGAAGAGCTTTCGGGAAAAAAATCTGTTCCGAAGACCCTTTTTGAAGGACAAGCCGCCACTTTATGATCTATAGCAGTCAAGTTTGAGCCGTAAATTTCAGGGCAACTCATAAAACATAACTTTGATGATCGACTCCGGTGCCATCCTGACGAAGCGAAGAGAATTAAGGTGAACTCGATATCTTAAGGTAACGACACTCTTCAACAATGTGGGGTGACATTCACTTCGATAATGGAGAAAGACATCCTCGCCAACAATGGATGGAAACGACGTACTCTCCAATGATGAAAGGAGACAACTGTTGAAGGCTGACGATTTACTCCACAATTACGAAGGCTGACGATTTACTCCACAATTACGAAGGCTGACGTCAAACTCCCAGTTGCGAAGATTCATTACAATTAAAAACTATGATTATTTGCTTCATACAAGTGAGTGCGGACATAGTGGATGAGGTGCCGAATGGGAATCTCTTTCAATATATAATCGAGGAATATATGACCATCCTCTGTCATCTCCATCAATTCATAGTAGCCCCACCCATGCCCACACTACACGTACACTCTTAACCATTCACCGCTACCCCGACACACTCATACCCGCCTCACCATACCCCTCCTCAGGCAATCTCCATGCTCGATTTGCGCCCCCATCCTTTCCTTCCCATCCTCTCCAATCCCCATCAATATCCACCATGAACATCCGGACGCTTAGTCCTGATTCTCCACAGAGGGAGGGAGGGGGAAGGGACTACCATTCCCTCCCTCACATCCCTATTAAAGTGTGTCCAGAGATTATGCGAAAATAGTGAAATAGCTATAACCCGAATACAACAGCTAAATATTTGGTAAACGCTATTCGTGCAGTTGGGACAATGATCAGTAACAAATTGGAGCTGAATATACGTACTGGGAATAAATGCTTCATAACATAAAGAAAGACTAACACTTCAATGGTTTACTAGGTTACTCCCACGAGATAATATACCGATTGGTTATTAGTACCAAAAAATCAAATTTTGATCATTACTATTTGAACATATCAAAGATAAGTTCACCATAACCACTATCAATGTCAAGAAATTGTTTGAAACACTATGCTTGGAAAATATTGACAACATTATTTAAAATCTAACTATTGGGCAAAGGAACACTTGTTCTGAATAATTTTACTCATGCTGTTGTGTACTGATAAAGTCAAAGTTTTCATGTTATCAGCAGATCCAGTTTTGTCAGGCCTTTGATGGCCTCCTGAAGGAAACGTTTGTGATTGAATTGCCTCCCATTATCGTATACGTCTTTCTGCTTATCATTAGCGTAGACGTTAATTGCCTACCATTAGCGTAGTCGTAATTTTTCTACCATTAGCGTACACGTCAATTGCCTACCATTAGCTTAAACGTTTTATGCCTACCATTAGCGTAGACGTCAATTGCCTACCATTAGCGTGGACGGCAAATGTCTACATTAGAGCAAACATCAATTGCCAACCATATTCGTAGACGTCAATTTCCTACCATTAACGTAGACGTCGAATAACTGCTGTTAGCGTAGACGTCAGTAGTAGGGATGCGTGCTTGAACGATTCTTTTGGCTGGGGGGTAGGGTGGGCCCCATAAAATTACAAAAGATAGGCACGTCCTCAAAAATGATAGGATGAGCCTGTGAAAAATCTGAGATACACGTGAGCAAAACCCACGGTAATGATGTATCTAGTTTCACAACTTTATTATGTTTATGAGAGTTCTGTTTTATTGATTTGATGTATTTAGTATGTATTTATTGTAAATATGGAAATAGGGTAGTCATATTACTTTTGAATACAACTATCATTTGTGCGACTAGGAATTGAGTGCGTATTCATCGCTACAACTTGGTTTCCTACTTAGGAAACGTCATCACATTTTCGAATTGAGCACGATGATAATACAT
>SDVV010022868.1:0-12863 GCA_016164225.1 Gammarus roeselii | reverse complement strand
CGTGGTTCGAATCAGAACAGGTATGGTGAAGAAGTTGGAGAACTGAGTGGATTCGCGTGTACTGAGATGGTTCGGGCACATGGAGAGGATGGATGAAGGGAGATTGGTGAAAAGGGTGATGAATGCGGAGGCAAGTGGTCGCAGGCCTAGAGGTAGACCGAAGTTTGGGTAGATGAATGTGGAGGTGGCGAGAGAGCGTGCAATGAACAGGCGTGAGTGGAGAATGGTTGTGAATGGTTGATTTTGACGCTGCTCTGATGTGCTTTCCCGCCCTTGGCATCCCGCTGTCGGGATGGTCGTGGGTAGGAGGGGCCCGGCCATTATGACGCGGCGGGGGTAAACCATTGAAAACTGTCGGGCCCTGCTGCTGACGACGGATTCTCGGACTGCACTCGTGACCCGGAGTGCAAGTTGAGTGGCTAGCGGCCAGACCCTTTAGCACTAAAGGGCTAAGTTGTGTGAGTGTGAGCGTATGAGGGTGTGAGGTGCACCTTGCCGTCGGCCACCTCCCTTTCTGGGGGATGCGGCCTAGTGTCTGTATCTGTACTTAGAGTATTAAGAATACTATTGAAGAATGATTGAAAACATTTGAAATTGTTTCTGGATCAGTGATGACTTCATCATCAATGATAATTGAATCCGAATTACTCTGTTTCTCTTTCTTGAACGGACACGCATGATTATCAAGACTTATTTTTTGCTATTACCTTGAGAGGTTTCAATCCGATTTTGGGTATAGTTTTCATGAGCAATATGAGGCAGTTTATTGAAAGTATTTTTGCATTCCTTAAATTCATCTCTACGGGTGATGGGATGCCTTTTTTTTTACAGATGATACTATTGTAAATAATATTTCGTTCCTTATGATCCGAACCAGCGGCCCCTACAGATGAGCTGTGACGAATTCAAATAGATCTCTCGTGTTCGTTTATTCAAGAAGCGTAGTTGATGATGAAGTTTCATGTTATATGTTTAAATTTTTTATTCATTTCCTAAAATTGAAAACCCATCGCCAGACGATGGAAACAAATGATCTAATAATAATAATTTTGTATCGACGGTACAATCTGTCCTTCTCTGCTTGCGAGATAAGTAAACCCGGTGTCATCCACGGATTCTTAGCTTGAATGTACCTGAGCTCTTTTGTTGCATGCGAAAAATGCATCTTCCGCCCTACGGGAGAGTCTACATTAACTTCGCGTTGGGACTCCGGTGGAAAATGGAAGCAACTCACACTACTACTTGATATGCTATGTAACTGCATGAAAGCATCATATGGGTCTACTGTGGATAGTAGTCTCATAAAGTCCTAAGCTTTCAGAGCCTCCTTGAAGTTTTGAATGTTACGGGCACTATTGACGTATTTCGGTATTGGCGAGAATTAAGTTTTTGAATGAAAATGGGGAAGTGATCGAAGTCATCTGAAATGATCACAGCTACACGAGGTTCATCAGTGCTAAGCTGTTATCTAGTAAGTTTATGGGTCCAACAGCAGTGTTTAGTAATTAATGGGTACAAACCATGAGAAAGGAAATAATGACAATACTCAGCAACTGAATCGATCTATGTTACTGAAGCAGATTTACCTTGAAATCGCTGATGATTTACACTTTACTATGAGGTACATCAATGCCTCTGACAATATATTTTAACGCTAGATTTTTTTTTACCGAGCTCCACGGTAAACCATACATATTGTTGTTAACTTGGCTATCACAAGAAATGTTGACAAAAAGTCTCAATTCCTGCCCTGATGAAAGAGTTCAGGTCTCTGTACAACAGTCGGCCTGTCATTTATTAATCAACAGTTGGCCTGTCATTTATTAATCAACGAACGCCTTCCTTCTTGCTCATGTTATTGTTTGTTCACAAATTGTAACCTGGTGAATTAGCTATATTCCGGGAAGTCCTGTTATCGACTGTTGAGTGGTTGATTCAGTGTTGAGGTGTTCTCTTGAGTACTGAAGGGCTAACTTCAGTTGTGAGTAGCTTCCTGTACTTCTGAGTGCTGATCAGCCAACTCTGGTTCTTATGGGCTAACTTTGGTGCTGATGAGCAAACTTGAGCAAATATAAGTACAGATGCGCTAAATAAAGCGTTGATGAACTAACTCGAGTTCGAGTGTTGATGAACTAACTCGAGTGTTGATGAACTAACTCGAGTGTTTATGAACTAACTCGAGTGTTTATGAACTAACTCGAGTGTTTATGAACTAACTCGAGTGTTTATGAACTAACTCGAGTGTTTATGAACTAACTCGAGTGTTTATGAACTAACTCGAGTGTTTATGAACTAACCTAAATTCTGATAAGTACCGATGAGTTTACTCAAGTACTGATGAGTTTACTCAAGTACTGATGAGTTTACTCAAGTACTGATGAGTTTACTCAAGTACTGATGAGTTTACTCGAGTACTGATGAGTGTACTCGAGTACTGATGATTTTACTCGAGTAGCTACCAATGATTTTACTCAAGTACCAATGAGTTTACTCAAGTACCAATGAGTTTACTCGAGTACCAATGAGTTTACTCGAGTACCAATGAGTTTACTCGAGTACCAATGAGTTTACTCGAGTACCAATGAGTTTACTCGAGTACCAATGAGTTTACTCGAGTACCAATGAGTTTACTCGAGCACTGATGAGTTTACTCGAGCACTGATGAGTTTACTCGAGCACTGATGATAAAGTTTACTCAAGTACTGATGAGTTTACTCAAGTGCTGTTGATCTAACTCCAGTGCTGTTGATCTAGCTCCAGTGCTATTGGTCTAACTCCAGTGCTATTGATCTAACTCCAGTGCTATTGATCTAACTCCAGTGCTATTGATCTAACTCCAGTGCTATTGATCTAACTCCAGTGCTATTGATCTAACTCCAGTGCTATTGATCTAACTCAAGTGCTATTGATCTAACTCAAGTGCTCATGAGGTAACTTAAGGGCTTATGAGCTAACTCGAGTGCTGCTGAACATTCTCTAGTGCTGATGAGCTGGTTTGTGTCTAATGTGTTGGTGTGAGTGCTAAAGTTGCTAGCTATTCGAGTAATTAATACTCATGTCAAGTAGTTTATGACTATGATTTACATGCTATATTAAGTGCTACAACTCTGTGAAAATACTGTTGAGTAATTGATACTCATGTCAAAGAGTTTATGACTATGATTTACATGCTGTGAAAATACTGTTGAGTAATTGATACTCATGTCAAGTAGTTTATGACTGTGATTTACATGCTATATTAAGTGCTTCAACTCAGTGAAAATACTGTTGAGTAATTGATACTCATGTCAAGTAGTTTATGACTATGATTTACATGCTGTGATAATACTGTTCAGTAATTGATACTCATGTCAAGTATTTTATGACTGTGATTTACATGCTATATTAAGTTCTTCAACTCAGTGAAAACACTATTTTTGTGCAGGACGAGTCTAAAGATGCATTCATCAACGCTGGCCAAACTTCAAGCTCTCTGGGCGTTCTTGATGCGGTCGCCCCTGGCAAGAAGACACATGCGGCTGCTACCAGCAAGAGTGCGGGGGCTGCATGCCCAGCAGGCGAAATCTTCACTGGGAAGGATCTGGTAGTTGAGAAAAAGGCACCCGAAGAGCAAGCGGATCCTTGTAAGGTGGAACCAAAAGTAGGCGGTGTCAGTGCGAGGGCAAGTGGGGTCGGGGTATGTGGTGGCGAGGATATATCGAAAGTTGATTCGGAGGATTATGCAGAGTCGAAGATGTGCGGTTGGAAGCAAGCAAGGAAAACCGACCAGTCCTGCGTTTCGGAGCGCGATTCCATGTTAGGAGGTTACGAAGACTATTCCTCTGTTCCGTCCGATGCTGAAAAGCTGGCAAAGGCTCGTGCCGCAAAGCTGATCCTGGCAGAGCAGCAAAACGTCATTATGAGGGAGATCCAGCTACTGTTGCACAAAGAGCTTCTCAGCAGCTCGCCTGAGCAACAAAAGCAGCTGCTGACTCTACAGCAGCTGCTGCAGCACAACCAGCTGAAGCAGCAGCAGACCGATTCTGAACTTGTCACGCTTGAAGCCGCGATGAATCTCCCCAGTCCCATCGCCGTGAAAGCTGCTTCCCTGAAGCCGCCTCCGCCCCTCAAGGTTCCCAAGAAGACTCCTAAAATCCCGCAGAGCCTGAACTGCCCCTATTGCGACTACCAGGCCACCTGGAACGAAAGCCTCATAAAGCACATCCGCGCTCTCCACGTGAGCACCCTTTTCACCTGCTCTATTGCCGGCTGCGGCTTCAAGACCGCACGCAAAGACCACTATAGTTTCCACGTCAAGAACCATACGGGAGAAAATCGCATGCGGTGCAATTTTTGCGTGTATGAGACTGCGCGGCCCTACCACATGCGAAGGCACATCGTCAGGAAGCACCCAGGCTCCAGGGCCACGGATTTCACCAAGCTCGGGGACTCGTTGTCTGAGCTGGCCTCTCCCCCCTCCTTCCCGTCCTCTTCACTCGCTAAAGTTTCCGTGAATCGTCCCTCCCTTCCTCTGGTCGCGGTGCGTCCGCCAGTCGGGATTGCAACCTCTAAAGCCTCCCTGGCGGTGCTAAGCGGTGTGCCTGCTAAAAATGTCATCTACACAAAAACGTTTGTGAGCGTCCGGGAAAAGCGTTTGTCCGTTGAGGATGATGGGGATACCAAAGATGATGACGATGAGAGAGAGGAAAGTGCTGATAAGGGCAACAGCAGCGGCAGCGAAGACATAAACCACTATGGCGATGAGGTTTCTCCGAAGAAGGAATCAGAAGAGTCTGGAAATGATAGGGAAATCATTGATATTAAGCACGAGACAACTTGGGATGAGTCTTCAGGGGATGAGGCAGCCGTAGGGGAGAATGATCGATCATGTGACTCTGAGGATGTTGTCTCCGACGACCCAAGCGGGGAGAAGAAACGCTCGTCTGCCAACGATCTTATGAATTTGCTTCTTCAAAATTCAACTACCGTTCCTCGCCCGCCCCCCGCCCTGCGCAACCCCACCCAGCTCAAGGGATTAAAGGCTGTCAATAGAGTGGTAAGGCTCTCCCACTTCTCTGCTGCTGCTTCTTCTTCTTCTACCGTCTCCGTGACGTCATGCTCGGCCAAATCTAGTACTGACGAAAAGGATTTATTGCATGTGAATGGTTCCAGCAGTAGTACTGGGATGGGCAGCTGTTCAAGCCATCCAGTGAGTGTCAAGGAAGAGTCTTCCCCAACGATATCTTCCACCAAATCGCCAGTGTCCATCGCTCGAAAAGATTATCCAGTTCTTTCGTCTACACCTGTCGCATCGGAGACAAAATCTGCCAGTAGACAGAGCTCTGTAGCGATCACACCCCAGTCCACTGTTCCCGTCTCATCTCCCCCGAGTGTTGTTGTCGAGCAAAAAAATGTCCACCGCATACTCCTCCCAAACGACGCTCAGTTGCCGGAGGTGGCCTCGGTGCTTGTGAACCTCCACGAATCCCTGCTGCAGAACGGTGACACCTTCCTCACGCAGGACTGCCCCACACAGTGCCCGATCTGTTCCTTTATGTCGGAGTGGAAAGCGACGATGAAGCGACACATTCTGCGTCACCTCGATCCCTCGCGGGATCTGATTCAGTGCGAGCTGTGCAGCTATAATACCTACCGCAGCGACCACATGCGGAACCACATGATGCGGCACACTGGCGAGGGCTACCTCACCTGCCCCGCCCGCCCCGCCTGCCCGTACAAGACGGGCCGCAAGGACCACATGAAGAGGCACGTCGCCAGCTGCAAGGCATGCAGGGAGCAGCAATTGGAGGGTGACGCGCTGCCTGATCAAGAGCAGGATGGCGAAACCGAACTGGCCAGTCAAATGCAGGATGAGCAAGACGTCTTACAGGTTGACCAAGAAAAGGACAAGCGAGACGTTAATTAAGCTGGTGAAGACAAGGTCACAGGGGCGTTTCAAAGCTTGCCTGAACCAGGCCGCGAAGACGTTTTACAAGCTAGCCTTAATCAGACTACGGAAACGTTCAACAAGCTGGCTTGAATCAGGCCACGAAGACGTCAAACAGACAGGTCTGAAAAAGAAGAGGGAAAAGCTTGTTACGTTTGCAGGATGCAAAACCAGTAAGACGTCTTACAGGCGTCTCGGGATCACGACGAGGTAAGGAGTCTTCATAAGCTTATAACGAACAAGTTGGAAAGGCAGATTGCCTTGCAGACTTGTTATGGAGTTCAGGAACACAGCTAATTTGGCACGAGGCTCAGAGGTTTTCCTTGAGTTTTTTCTTGTTGGCGATGTTCTGGATGTCAGGCATCTGTTGGGTTCACGGGACGCACGGAGTCACGGCCCCACCGGGGGGGTGACGATCCTTATTTCCCTTCAGACTCTCCTCTTCTTCACTGTTCACTATCTTTTTTTTCTCCCTATCCCAATTTGCTTTACTTTTATTCACCTCATTTGCATCTTGTGTTTAGTTCAAATTTCCTTAAGCTTGTCTCACTCCTTAACAACTCTCCTAATAATCGTTGTACACAAACACACACGCGCACGCAAACACACAGATAAGCACACAGACACGAACACGCAAACATACACATACAGGTTCTAACTATTCTCCTTTCGGGTGGCTAATAACAGCCAAGTTGCGCTCTTTCATTCATGCAAACTTTTTTTACAACTACTTCTTTTTTCCATTCTTGCTGTTCTCGTGTGTGAAATAATCTACAGCTAGTGTAAATCTCATGCATGGGATCCACGTTTCTTCATCTACCCCCTCAGCAGGTGTTGGAGCGCGTAGCCCGCACCTTAGGGGTTACAGCGGATCCTTTGGGTTCTGGAGCAGGGTAGGTAGTGTGTTATTCCTCCTTACTGCCATCCGGAGAGTGCTGGGACCATATGACCTCAGCACCATAAGAGTTCCTGTACCTCCTGTGGCACCCGTACATACCATAGACTGCCGCGTAAAGCCCTTTGACTTTGCGCAGTAGTAAACCTGACACGAACATAAAAAAAAACATGACTTACATGATGCAGCACTGTTTGCTGGTTTGACATTCGGCGACAGAAGGACGATGGCTCCAGCGCGCTAGAAAGCCTCGTCACTAATCTAATCAGGATGTCACTAGACCTCTAATGTGTGATTGCTATACAAAGAAATTAAATTATGCTAGGAATCATGTGTTATGTTTTCGGGGGAAATGAACACCCTTTTTCCCCTTCAGACTCCCCTTTTCTTCACCATTCACCATCTCTCATTTTCTCCTCGTGCAGATTTTTTTTATTCACGTAATTTGCATCTTATTTTCAGTCAAAAATGTGAGGCCAAGTCGCATCCCGTCGTTTAAAAGCACACAAAAACACACACACACACACACACATCGGTCCTAAATTTTATATTTTTCCGTGGCTAACTACAGCCAAGTGTTGCTCTTTTTTTCATGCAACCTTCTTCAACCACTTTTCTTTTTTTATATTCTATCTGTTCTCAGCGTAAAGTAGCATAGATTCATGCATGGGGTCTCCGTTTTGTCTCTCCTTCATATTCCCCATGAGCAGGTGTTGGGGCGCTTTCTCCCCGGCACCTTAAGGACGACTGCAAATCCTTGAGGCACTTGAGTAGGGTAGATTAAGTGTTAATCCTCTTGCTGCCTCCCTGAGTGTGCTGGGACAATCTGAACTCGGTACCTTAGAAGTCTCAGTACTCTTGTTCGGCGCCAGAAGGACGCGGACTCCAGCGCGCTAAAGAGCCTCGTCGCCCTTATCTAATCTGGTCCTGTCGATACCAGTTAATAGGCAAGTCATGACCTATTAGTCAAGAAAGTGTTCTCTAATACTATGCATGGTTTGACATCTTCATAGCAATCAGCTCGACACAGCATTCCCCAAAGATATAATTTTACTCAACGAGAATCTCGATCTCTGGACTAGGACATTTAACATGATGCTGTTAGACGTCTGACCCTGTCCGAGGAGATTCACACGCGAGAAAGACTATACCTGGTGTTTTTCCAAGTGATAGCCTTCCGATTGGCTGCGGGTTTTTGAACGACCAATCGGAACTTGTCACATAGCAAAACATTTCTTTCGATGTATGATTAATGACTGATGTAGGTTGTACTGCTTGTCCTTTTCTTATCGTTATTCATCGTGATATATCTGTAAACTTCTGGTTTAGCAAGTCTAAAGGGTCTGTTAAAGGGAGTAATTTTTGAAACATTTAAGCAACGAATAAATGCCCGATTATAGTAAACATTACATGCTATCATATCTATGATACTGGACATAGCTAGTTTTTTGTTATTTTTGAGCAAAAATGTGTGAAGTAGGCGCTAAGGAGAGACGTGAGGGTGGACGTAGCGAGAGAGAGTGCACTGGATAGAATGATCGTGAACGGATGAGTTTTGACGCTGCCCTGTTGGGCTTTCTCGCCCTAGGCATGTTGTTGAGAGACAACATGGTCGTGGACGGGGGTGGTCATCATGACGCAGCAGGGGTAAACCAGTCACGCTATCGGGACCCTGCTGCCGACACTGACCTCAAACCGCACTCATGACCCGGAGGGTGTGTTTCGAGGTCCTCGGCTGGACCTTTTTGCGCAAAAGAGCAAAGGTGTGCGAGTGTGAGTGTATGAGAGTGTCGGGTGCGCCTTGCCGTCGGCCACCCCCTTGCTAAGCTGAACTCGCCGGATGAAGCTTACAACCTATGTAAATGGGTTAAAACGGCGCTCCCCAACAGCCGTCAAACTGCATACCTGCATCAAGTAGCTTCAATATTGTTGGAAGAGCAAAAGATAAGTGCGAACCGAATTATTTCACCTCGATGTTCAACCGCTTCTAAGAACATGCAACCATTAAATGTACAAAGAAAAAGTTCAATGTGCAGTTCAAGTTTCATCTGGAGGGTTCAAATCTGCGTTTGGGGTGGATGGATAATTATTCATTTCATAGATCAATAACATTTTATTTTATTATTTATTTTTTCGTGGGCTCTATTATTTATCTGTGCCCTTTTTTCATGGTGATCAATTTTGGATTAGTTTTGAAATTGTTCCGTTAGATATTTTATAGGCACCCGGGAGAGCGCAAATTCTCCCATCGTAGGTTGGACTAGACTAACTAACACACCGCATAGTCCAACCTACGATGGGAGAATTTGCGCTCTCCCGGGTGCCTAATAAATGTCCGAGCACAGCTAGGCGTTTTGATGGCTAAATGGTGAAATAATGTTGATGTTGATCTAAGAGAGTGGAAGTCTTGAACGGAACTATGCGTGGAGGGGGCGAGGCGAGTCGAGGCAGTTTGAGGCGAGTGGAGGCGAGTCGAGCCGAACCGAGGCAGGTTGAGACTAGGTGACCCGAGGGTTCCGGGAACCCGGGGGACTTGGAAGACCAGGAAGATTTGGGGGACCCTTCCGAGGTCCTTTGGGACACCCTGGGACCCCTGCTTCCCTCTTTCCACGCTGTAAGACCCATACACAGAAAAATGTATATATGTGAAATGCTTGAGTAGAACAATTATTATTATAGTTGCGGATAACTGGCACAGAGGGCGATGGTTGCGTCGAGGCTGGTCGAGGTGCATCGATTGCAGTCGAAACATGCTGAAGTAAGTCGAGTTGGTCGCGAAGAGCCGAGACTTGTCGAAATGATCGAGACAAGCCGAGATGAGCGGAGACGAAGGATCCGGGGAGCTCGGGGAACATGGGTTACCCTCCGGGATTCGTCGGGCTCTTTTGGGACCCCACTCCCACCCTAAAATGCTTGACTGAAAAATTCTGTCATTGCAGTCCACATGATTACTAGCGCAGAGGGGGAGAGCCACGTCAAGGCTGGTCGAGGTGCATCGAGAGCAGTCGAAACGTGTTGAGTCGAGTCGGCCGAAATGATTCGAGACAAGCCGAAATGAGCTGAGATGGGTCTCGAGGGACCCGGGGAGCTCGTGAAGACCCAGAGGACTTGGGTTACCTTCCGGGATTCATCGGGCTCTTTTGGGACCCAAGGGACCTATGCCCCCCCCTCCCTTATTCCCTTGAACAATGAATGCGAAATCATTAATCTGAGCAGTTTTTCTGCCCATGACGAACCTGCTCTTACTTTCTTCTTCACGATCCACAATTTGTTCATGTATGATAATGCTGGTGTATATGTGCGGGAGTTCCTGCTTGTGATTTTGTGAAAGGGTGTATTTTCTTCAGTCATGTGCTCGCTCGCGCGCGCACGGACCATATGTAGTTTCTGGGGTTAACCTGGACTGCGTAGCTATAAAACCTTGTGACGCGTTGCGGTTGGAGTTGATCTAATCCGTGAAGCCATAGACCTTGTACCAATTTCGACAATACTATCTGTGCGCACTGTCGCCCGTGCATATTACTCTTGGAGTTCTGAGTGGTTGGAGGCGGGGATTAGTTTTGTCAGAGTTTTTATCTTACCTGAATAAATAAATTGTACTTCTACTTAACTAGGTCGTGTTGCGTTGCTGTCGGAGCTGACTTTGTCCGTGTAGCCGTAAACCTTGTAGCTGTCTCAACGATGCTACCTGCACGCACTAGCGTGCGTACATATTACTCTTGAAGCTCTAAATGATTGGAAGCGGAGATCCGTTTCGTCTAAGCGTTTTTCTTGTGCGCACCAGCGTGCGTCTAACATTGCTAACATGTTTACATTTTTCTAACGTTAACAGCGTTGTTTTCTCGCTTACTGAGGCGTGCGAGCCTACTGGAATCCATGATCATCGAGCCCTACGGGAGAGCCTATTATGACTCGCGTTGAGGCTCTGGTGGAAATAAGGATCGAATCAAATCAAATTATGACTCGCGTTGAGGCTCTGGTGGAAATGAGGATCAAATCTACGTTGTCAGGATAGATCCCAATTCGAAGCTAAAATTTAATTGTTATCATTTGATGCATTCAAACATGTAAAGTCAATTCATTTTCGATCTATTCTTTTGATTCAAAGTTTTACATGTCGTATGATGTTTTTATTGAGCGTCTAAATTGTTGCAAACTTCATGAACATCCCTGTACACTGTTTGGCAGGCACCCTACCATGTATCCTCGGAACACACACAGGAGTCGCGAAATCAGGTTTATTTACTGTTCATTTTTTAACAATTGGTGCATAAGATCGACTTTATTCTGATTTGTATCAGCAGTGGATTTTCCATTCTGTTTCTGCTCCTTGGAAAAAATGCCAGTCAGGTTTTTTCTAGAATCGAATCCTATAACAAATTTCCGCCTTCGGTCTCTACATTGGTGAACGAGTACTAGTGTAGGATTCCTTTAACAATGGTCGTGTTGCCCTTAAGTTGTCCACATTCCATCCTCAACATTTTTAATTCACCATACCGCAGAAATATATGAAGTTGAAGTACTTCTCATAGTGAATTAGTTCTTTCTTCAAGAAAGAATACAATTAACGAAAATTTTTTGGTACGATTCGTTTATCCAGGTTTTACATATCGTGCTTGAAAGCCCTGTCACTTTACTCTATTCTGGTCTTGCACATTACCTGGCCAATAATGGATGGATCCGCAGAGGTTGGATCAATACCCTAGCATGTTGTGCCAACCGTTCACTTGGAATTATTGCCGTGCTATTATGAGTTAGTAGCAATGCAAAGGTGGCGCGTTCGTGCAAGTAGTAATTAGACTGGTCGCTGAGTTCACTCAAATGATTATAGTTATAATCGTATGGAACGCAAATACTAGAATAGTGGTCGCTCTTCATAGGCGTAACTAGCATTTTAGCATCTCGCCTGTGAGACCTCGCGGCGAGAAGTTGGTCGCCCCCCCCCCTTCCCCCACAACCTTTCCACTATTTAGGTAATTGAATATTTGGTAGATAATTATAATTTATCTATATGTTGGAGCTCTGTCTGATTTTGCAGCTGTGTTGTAGTTTGGGTGTTCTCTTCCTTGATATCTGCATTAGAATAAAAGGCAGATAGCAACTATGCCGATCCCGCAGGTTGTCAAGTTAACGCAGGCATGAAGCCTACCTATTATAAGGATGAAGTTGAATATCAAGAACTTGAGCAACAACAATGGATCTAATAATGCCCCACAGTCATTACTCTGAGCAAATAAGTAATTTTTCTTGCGGCCAAAGATATAGCTTGGTCTAAATTTCAATTGCTGCCAGCTTTTAACTCTTGATGTTGGCCGCGTTTTGATAAGGTGAACGACTTTTAAACGGTGGTTACAATTTGAAATTGGTCAAACAAAGCCATTACACAAATAATGTAAACTTTTATTCAACGTTTTGATCTTCTGCTTTGTATAAATAACATGAATGAATTTTAGTCCGTTGGGATTCATATTGTAAGGTTAAAATTTCATGTAACGGAACCTTCTAGTTTTATTGTCGTTATTTTTTCTTCAATAAACACTTTTTGAAGCCAAATAAAATTATCTCTATTCGCAAACAGTGTTCCCCCAGTTGCGGCCATCAAAAAGCCGCTCATCGCTACCCTCAAGTTGCGATTAAATCAAGATTAAATTACCTGCTGTGAGGAGTGTTGTGGAAGTATTGCTGTCTTGGGTATCTGTATCACGAAAATATAGAGTGTCCAGAAATTCTGGTATCGGTACAGTTGTAACTAATTTATTGCAAACATTGTTAAGGCAATTTATGTACATTTTTCCTTTTATATTTGTTGTTGCCAGTGAACATAGCTGGCAATTTTGCTGCATATAAACGCTTCCTAATTTCATCACGACCTGTAAAGGAACGGGAATCAGTCGGTGCGATTTGTTATAAGCGGACTCAGTCATCACGTTTTAGTGATGCTATGGCAACTGGTCTTCAAGTCTCATGTGTAGGACGAGTCTAAACCGGTGCCAGCTGTCATGGAGGAAGGACGCTAGTAGCTCCCGTGTCAATGTGGAGCAA
>SDVV010022867.1:0-12863 GCA_016164225.1 Gammarus roeselii | reverse complement strand
CAAAGAGCATACGAGATCAATAATGAATCGTCATGCCAACAAAGAGCATACGAGATCAATAATGAATCGCCATGCCAACAAAGAGCATACGAGATCAATAATGAATCGTCATGCCAACAAAGAGCATACGAGATCAATAATGAATCGTCATGCCAACAAAGAGCATACGAGACCAATAATGAATCGCCATGCCAACATATAACACTAACGGACAACAATGGGTCAAACATGCCAATTAATTGCCTAATAAGCCACTGAATGACCCTTCTCTAAATGCTTTTAAGATTTTTTATAGGCTACAATTCACGGTCAACATTGAGCCCAGCTGACCAATCCACATCATAAATGTTTATGCTAGCGTACTCTTACCTAATACGCTACAATACAATTGTTCCCATTGCCACGGGTCGCGGCAAATATTAAACACAAAAGGCCAAAAGAGAGCGCAAGAGTTGCTGTTTCGTCTCTGTAGCTGTTCAGTGAGAGT
The DNA here is from genome assembly GCA_016164225.1 of Gammarus roeselii. Lineage (NCBI taxonomy): Eukaryota > Metazoa > Arthropoda > Malacostraca > Amphipoda > Gammaridae > Gammarus > Gammarus roeselii. The sequence continues at coordinate 12,376 of SDVV010022867.1, read as the reverse complement.
GTTTTGTAGCACCCAAACTCACCAATTAAGAGCACAGGAGTTGCTGTCTCGTCTCTGTAGCTGTTCAGTGAGAGTGTTTTGTAGCACCCAAACTCACCAATTAAGAGCACAGGAGTTGCTGTCTCGTCTCTGTAGCTGTTCAGTGAGAGTGTTTTGTAGCACCCAAACTCACCAATTAAGAGCACAGGAGTTGCTGTCTCGTCTCTGTAGCTGTTCAGCGAGAGTAGTTTGCAGCACTTCAGATCACAAATAAAGAGCACAGGAGTTGCTGTTCCGTCTCTGTAGCTGTTCAGTGAGAGTATTTTGCAGCACCTTAACTCACAAATAAAGAGCACAGGAGTTGCCGTTCCGTTTCTGTTGCGGCTCAAGGAGAGTGTTTTGCAGGGCCTTAACTCACCTTGATAGCCGCCAGATGTGAGGCAGGAGCCCGCTCTGCTGAACAATACCCATCAAGACTCGCCCACGGCACGGACGTTTTTTCCCTCACCAAGATGGTAGAGTGTGTCTTCTGGCAGATTTACCATCTTCAGGAGACTTTAGTATGAGTATGCATTATAATTTGGAAAATTCATCTATTTAATTTATGTTTGGTTCAGATGCCACTAGTACACATTTTTCGTTCGGATTTTTTATCAACGAGCCTTGTAAAATCGGTCAGATATGGTGAGAAAACATCGTTTACTGTTGGAAAAATGTGTGGACAGGTTACTTCGAAGTAGAATCAATAACTCATCGCTCTTTTGCTTAAATGTGGGACATTGGCTAACATTTCTTGAACAATTAGATCTTTTTAAAAGTGAACAAAATATAGAATTGTTCTAGACACTGATTTCGACGACTGATTTCGACGACGGATACCTTTGTGGTGTAACTCGTGCCGATGTCACGGGTGTCGATATGCTGTAACTCATGTCATAAGCAGGAATGCCGGTGTGCGTAAATTCCGTGACGTTTTGTGCCAAAAGATGGCAGCAGCTGGTGGCAAAGACTCAGGCAGCTCATTCAAACAAGTGACAATGCGTGACAGAAGGTGAGCAAGCCCATGACATGTTTGTAGAAAATACAGTTGATTAGTGGAGGTTTGTGAAACTTAACAACTGTTTGTAGAAATTAATGACAAATTGTTGACATTTGAAACAGTGTAACAATTCGTGCACAAATCGTAATAATTTGTAGGATCTTGAGAAAGTTAATAGATACTAGTAACTACTGGCGGTATTTTGTCAAATGCAGTACAGTGCGATTGATTATCAGCTTGGGGCTTCTTGGGGAATTTGTGTAAAACCGTGTCAACTTCTAGCAGTTTTTAGGTGCTTATATATCATAGCGAAACTGGAAACAAGAGCTGTTGGACAGATTTAAAATTATATTTATGCATTTTATTTTAAAAAATAACCTGAAAACAATTATGTGGAAAGGACATCGAACTTTGGTCCGTCATGATGTGACCACAGTTCCTGTTCATCCGCCACCACACAAAATGGTAACCTACAACTCAACTTCGTCCGCCGCCACACAAACTTGCAACCGACAATCCCTGTTCATCCGTCACCGCACAAAATACTAATAGCATAACAGATAAAAATAATATTAATACAAATACGGATAGAAACGTATAGTCAAATCCCACAGAATTCGATGACCGAAGCCAGGACACATCTCACCATCCTCTCATGCTCTCTCACACACATCAAAACTGAACTGACATAAATAGGTATTTTTTTCTGTAGCCCCTGCGTTAAAGTCCTAATCTTCCGCATTCACTAAACTCTCTCCCTCGCTCTTCGCCTCTCAGCAGTGCGGGAACAGTTATACTTTTTAGCTCCTACTTCAACCCATCTTTCTGTGCTCGTGAGTTTCGACTCGCATGGTTTAATGTGGCATTTCCGTTCCCCATCCGTTTTAATTGTTCTCCTTCATTCGATTTTTTGGTAGAATAGAATCAGTGACGGTTCTTAGAAAAAGCCCGAAACCATACCCTTCCTTCCCAGGGGGAGGCTAGCTTTTTGGCATTTTATTGGAGTGTAAATTTGTTTTAATTGATTAGGTATTTGAATTGATCTTATTTTCTCACAAAACTGTTTGATCATATTCAACATGGTAATTTATGCAAGAATCAATGGCATAAGTGTAAGAGAATTGGATATTCTGTTAAGATCGTATGTGAAACCTAATTTATTTATTATTAGTCAACGTAGTACATCAATAAGAGCATATAAACTTGAGACATGTTATTTAATAATAAACAAGATCTTATCAGATTTTGAAAACGGATTCCAAATCCAAATCCAAATCCTTTCTGTACATCAACCGTAACCGTATATCACGCTTTATAGTTTAAGCCTAGACAATAACATCAAATGGGCCTGACAGACGAGTCGTTCACACAATCAATGTTTCCCTCCTATAATGCATCCCGTGTTGGGTGGAAAATGGGTTGCCACGATTCTTCCAAGTACTGCCTGACGTGGGCTGTACAGACGTTTCATATGATTGCATTCAGCCGGACCGTAGGAAGGATTGAATGCATGGCTTGCAAGTTATAATTTGACAGTCGAGATGCAGACTGGCCTAAATACGTCAAGCTATTTTAATGTGTTTTTTCTACCGAGGCGAATACGTTACGGTCACTTTGTATAATTGCACTCATTTCATACGTCAGTCACACGCAGGGGGAAGCAGTCTATTCATTATAAGGAATTGTGTATAACAGGACGCATCCAGTGCCCGAGATGACGTATACTATTGACGAAGAAGATAGGCCCTGTTAAGAGAGGCGACTGACCAGTGCTCGGTAGGACAGACAGCGACCAGGCGGTTAGCTCCTGGCGGGTGGCTGGAACGAACAACAGAATGTGTGCTTGTGCAATAGCGAATCAAAATTATTTGTATGACCACGACCTCGTAAATTTTGAACTGGGATTCAGTTTTGAATGTAGACATGTTTGTCTTGGTTAATCAGTGAAAAAAGTATCAAAGACTGAACAAACGGCTTTGAAATTTAGCCTCTTGAAATTGGATAATTGTGACGTCACACCTATAGTTTCTTAACACACTCCGGTCGTGCAACGTCACACCTGTTGGGCGACGTAACACAGGTTGTGTGACGACCAGTTGGCGACGGCACACCGGCTGTGCGACGTCACACAGGTTGTGAGACGTCACACCGGTTTTGCGACTTCGAACCGGTTGTGCGATGGTACACCGGCTGTGCGACGTCACACCGGTTGTGCGACGGCACACCGGTTGTTTCTCCAAAAATTCAAGAGGATGTTTCTAAAGTTTATGAAACAATTAAAATCATTGGATGATTCTAGCCGGTCCATGATTCGTGTACAATAAAGAAAGAAACACTCTCTTTCAATCATAAATTCGACGTGATATCAAATCACATTACAACATTTATAGCTCAACATTAAGCGGGAATCGAATTTTTCAAACGGATTGTTTTCGAGTTTGAATGCAAAGCTTAAAATGATCAATCAAAATATCCGTGATTCTTAAATCCGAAATTGTTTTCTTTCGCTGCTGACGCTGCATCAAAAAATTTATTTTTCAAACTAAAAATATTCAGGTACGAGTGTTTTCCATTTAATAAATGAAATCTTGAAGAATAACATACTTCCATGTTAGTCATACTCACTTCATCAATGTATTAAAGCAAAAAGATAAAGTGTTATATGCGACAAACGAAACAATAAATTACCAGTAACTGTACAGGTTCTCCTTCAGGTTATTATAAAACTTGACACCCGATGATCTCAGACACTTTTTTGTAGTACTATATGGACGAGGTTTGCTCACGGGACAGCTGCCCCGATGACGTGAACAAGGGACGCGAACCCAGCGTGTTGGGTTTGTTTGGCGTCCATAAAGATGGTGTCGCAGTCACGCGGTGGCAGAACATTTGATCGTAACTCGTGCCGATGGAAGGGATGTCGGTGTGCCGTAACACGATTATACGGATACCTTTGTGGTGTAACTCGTGCCGATGGCATGAATGGCAGTGTGCCGTAACTCGTGCTGAAGGCGGGGATGCTGGTGTGTCGTAACTCGTGCCGATAGCCCGGATGCCGGTGGTTCGTAAAACGATGATACGGATACCTTTGTGGTGTAACTCGTGCCGATGTCACGGGTGTCGATATGCTGTAACTCGTGTCATAAGCAGGAATGCCGGTGTGCGTAACTCGTGCCGAGACACTGATGCCGGCGTACTGATGCCGGTGTGCCGTAACTAGAGCCAATGGCACGAACACCGGTGTGTCGCAAATCGTGCTAATGGCGAGTACGTCGATGTGCCGCAACTCGTGGCCACAAGTCGTGCTGATGGCGTTAATGATGCCTGTGCTTCAGATGATCGAAGCAGCCTGGACTCTCAATTAACTCATAGACTCGTCACTCAGTGCAAGAGAGAGGCATTGTTCCTAACACTCTTCAATATTCAATTTTTCAAGAGACCGAAACTTAACGAGCGTTGATAATTTGAGTTGCCAGTCGACTTATGACACATGGGCCACAGAAAACAGGCCTCTCGTTACTCAGCGTACGCTGAGTGTTCAAATGTCTCATGAACGCAATTTTGTGCGCCCGGAGCTCTTGAACGGATTTGCTCCTCAAACATTTTCTTGTTTACGTGCTTTATAAGTTTAATAGAAGAGGGAGATGACTATTCTTCTCTCACGGTGTACGTCACCCGCACCTGCGAGACAATTACTTACGGCGCTTTACAGGGATTGTTCCCTTTAAAAACAACTTCAAACACACTTTATGGGAGTTTATCATACAGCCCTCACCCACAGGCTCTTAGTGAGAGAGGGTTTTGTTCTAAATGTTTCACGAAAACGGCAGTTGCTACACTATTTTTTTTCTTCTTGGCAGAAGAGAGCCTTCCGATTTGAATGAGTGCACTATTGTTGACAAGCAGCAGCGTTTATTGTTTACCATTTCGCTGACAGCTTTGTTGTAGCCTCCTGTTGTTTAACACGAGGCTTTTGCCAGCTGTTTCACCTCAGCTGCTACCCGGGGTTTAGTGTCAGCGACATCAAATATTAGACAAAATATTATCAATTATTAAAAAGGGTGTACCTTCCAATTAATAAACGAAATAATCTAAAAGTCAGGCTAAATTGTTTTTGTTGTGGTCACGTGCAGCTATTCTCAGCCATTTAGAATATCCGATCCTGTTCGTGTTCATAGTTCCTAATGTGCTAGAATTACACAGGTAACACACTACTCTGAGTGGACACAAGAAACACAGTGCTCTGCGTGGACACATGTAACACAGTGTTCTGTGTGGACACATGTAACACAGTGTTCCGTGTGGGCACAGGTAATACAGTGCTGTGCGTGGACACAGATAACACAGTTCTCTGTGTGGACACAAGTAACACAGTGCTCTTTGTGAACACAGGTAACACAGGGCTCGGCGTAGACACGGGTAACACAGTGTTCTGTGTGGACACAGGTAACACAGTGTTCTGTGTGGACACATGTAACACAGTGCTCTGTGTGGACACATGTATCACAGTGCTCTGTGTGGACACAGGTAACACAGTGTTCTGTGTGGGCACAGGTAATACAGTGCTCTGCGTGGACACACGTAACACAGTGCTCTGTGTGGATACAAGTAACACAGTGCTCTGTGTGAACACAGGTAATACAGTGATCTGTGTGGACACAGGTAACACAGTGTTCTGTGTGGACACATGCAACACAGGGCTCGGCTTAGACAAGGGTAACACAGTGTTCTGTGTTGACACAGGTAACACAGTGTTCTGTGTTGACACAGGTAACAAAGTGTTCTGTGTGGACACATGTAACACAGTGTTCTGTGTAGGCACAGGTAATACAGTGCTCTGCGTGGACACAGGTAACACAGTGCTCTGTGTGGTCACAAGTAACACAGTGCTCTGTGTGGACACGGGTAATACAGTGCTCTCTGTGGACACAAGTAACACAGTGTTCTGTGTGGACACATGTAACACAGGGCTCGGCGTAGACAAGGGTGACACAGTATTCTGTGTGGACACAGGTAACACAGTGTTCTGTGTGGACACATGTAACACAGTGTTCTGTGTGGGCACAGATAATACAGGGCTCTGTGTGGACACAGGTAACACAGTGTTCTGTGTGAACACAGGTAACACAGTGTTCTGTGTGGACACAGGTAACACAGTGCTCTGTGTGGACACAGGTAACACAGTGTTCTGTGTGGACACAGGTAAAACAGTGTTCTGTGTGGACATATGTAACACAGTGTTCTGTGTGGACACAAGTAACACAGTGTTATGTGTGGACACAGGTAACACAGTGCTCTGCGTGGACACAGGTAACACAGTGTTCTGCGTGGACACAGGTAACACAGTGTTCTGCGTGGACACATGTAACACAGTGTTTGTTGTGGACACAGGTAACACAGTGTTCTGTGTGGACACAGGTAACACAGTGCTCTGCGTGGACACAGGTAACACAGTGCTCTGCGTGGACCCAGGTAACACAGTGCTCTGCGTGGACACATGTAACACAGTGTTTTGTGTGGACACAGGTAACATAGTGTTCTGTGTGGACACAGGAAACACAGTGCTCTGCGTGGACACTGGTTGCTCTGCATGGACACAGGTAACACAGTGTTCTGTGTGGGCACAGGTAACACAGTGCTCTGCGTGGGCACAGGTAACACAGTGCTCGGCGTAGACACAAATAGCACAAGGCTCTGAATGGACACCCTGTAACACAATGTTCTGCGGGGACACACACATCACACAGCTTTGCGTGACACAGGTAACACAGAGCTCTATGTGGCTACAGGTAATGCAGTTCATTGCGTGGACACAGGTAACACAGAGCTCTATGTGGCTGCAGGTAATGCAGTTAATAGCGTGGACACAGTTAACACAGAGCTCTATGTGGCTGCAGGTAATGCAGTTCATTGCGTGGACACAGGTAACACAGAGCTCTATGTGGCTGCAGGTAATGCAGTTCATTGCGTGGACACAGGTAACACAGAGCATTGCCTTGACAAACAATGTATTCGTGCAATGCCTCGCATATTTTGCAGAACAAATAGCTTAAATGGATTACGTGCAACAGGACTGTTGTTACAAAAAAGAAACGCTAACAAATTCAGGGCCCACGACAAAAATAACCAGATATGGTTCCCTCCTCCTTACCTTACCATGCAAAGGAGTTTAGGAGTGATGTTACTATAACAAACGACAAATACATTGGCATAGGACCAAAAAAATATTTAAAATTATTATGTCTGTCGAATGTATTCAGATTTATGAGCTATAGTAATTTTTATGTAATTGAGTAGATACTTTTATCAATTAATATTTACACAAGGAATCCTGAATTCATAAATTAATTATCCATTTGCCCAGTGTTAATTGTCCATGTTGATAATGGATGCTGCAATATTGTAGGAAGAGCAGTTAAATGCCGGGGGTTGACCGTAAACGTTTCATTCTATGTTGCTGCTGTTCTGCCACGTTTTCTTCTAGTTCTGTTAAATAACTCGATCTGCTGCTCATGAAACTGATTGGCTGGATCAGTTTATTAACTGTTCCATTGACATTGTTTCCTGCTCCATAACTCCAAAGTGAAATATTCTTAAGATTTCGAAAAATAGAATTGCGATGTTTAGCTTTCATGCTTTTTACAACAGCAACACTCGAGCCGACGAAATGTACATGAATCAAAGTGTTTCAAAAACTGTTCAGGATACTTTAAACTCAATTTGTTGGGTCGTACAACCTCCAGTCATGCTAATAGTCCATTCTGACAAGAGTTTAAAGAAAATAAAGTCAATAACGCCGCCATCTTCTAGATGTATTTTTTACTGAAATTTCAGCGTCTCCTCTTCGTTTGTCACAAGGTCCCAAATCTCCCTCCTCGACACAACTCTAACCTCCGGGCCCTTTATATGGGTCCAACTCTCCCCCTCCTCGCTCCTCACAGAGACCCCAACTCCCGGTCTCGTCATCCACGGGGGCCCAATTCTCTCCTCGCGTCGGAGTGGGGAGGAACCAACTAACTCCTCACCCCTTACAGGAACCATTTCCCCTCCTCGCTCCTCACAGAGACCCCAACTCCCGGTCTCGTCATCCACGGGGGCCCAATTCTCTCCTCGCGTCGGAGTGGGGAGGAACCAACTAACTCCTCACCCCTTACAGGAACCATTTCCCCTCCTCGCTCCTCACAGAGACCCCAACTCCCGGTCTCGTCATCCACGGGGGCCCAATTCTCTCCTCGCGTCGGAGTGGGGAGGAACCAACTAACTCCTCACCCCTTACAGGAACCATTTCCCCTCCTCGCTCCTCACAGAGACCCCAACTCCCGGTCTCGTCATCCACGGGGGCCCAATTCTCTCCTCGCGTCGGAGTGGGGAGGAACCAACTAACTCCTCACCCCTTACAGGAACCATTTCCCCTCCTCGCTCCTCACAGAGACCCCAACTCCCGGTCTCGTCATCCACGGGGGCCCAATTCTCTCCTCGCGTCGGAGTGGGGAGGAACCAACTAACTCCTCACCCCTTACAGGAACCATTTCCCTTCCTCGCCCCTAACAGGGACCCAACAAGTTCCCCTCACAAAAAAAAACAAAGTTCTTCATCTCTAATGGTTTTGTTTATCGTATCCATTCCGATTGGTATTCTCTTCTATTCCGTTATTGGTATCTCCAACGACCAATGATTCGATTTGGAGGAAAAACACAATCATTTTTGTCCGTTGTCGGCGAATTGCTTCCAGCTCAAAACCACGTCAGCCATCGTTACGGACGATGCAAGTGCATGTAGACTACTTTCCATGCAAGAGCGTCACAGATTCTTGCTTGGGGTAAACATCAATTCCGTCAGTATCCGCTGCGTTTTTAGTTTCTGTTCTTTTATGTACAATATATTCAAGTCCAGGATTCACTTACGGGCAATACACATATGCTATCAAATAATGGTTCATGTTTTTTTATCTAGAGCACTCGTAAATTGATTTAGTTGTTGATTAGATGAGGTATTGGATAAGCCTTCTTTTGATCGTGTTCGACAATATCTGTGCGCTTAATGTTTATCACAAATATGCAAGTTACGGTACTCGAATCGAAATATAAATCCAATGTTTGTTTATAATTTTTTATTACTCGTCGAAATAACAGGCAAGAAACCCAACTCTTTTGACCTCAAAAGGGCAGCCGCTGAGAGCAGTTTTCAAAGTCAGCCGCTGAGAGCAGTCATCAAAGGCAGCCGCTGAGAGCAGTCATCAAGGGCAGCCGCTGAGAGCAGTTATCAATGGCAGCCGCTGAGAGCAGTTATCAAGGACAGCCGCTGAGAGCAGTTATCAAGGGCAGCCGCTGAGAGCAGTTATCAAGGGCAGCCGCTGAGAGCAGTTATCAAGGGCAGTCGTCATGCTATTGCGCTGGTGTCATCAACGCCTTTTTATAAAGAGAAGAAGCAGAGAAATTAAATTTCTGAAAAGTCTAAATTACTCTTAATCTGTAACAGCGAGTCGATTTAAATACATTGCTGGCAATGTTTCATGCAAGGGCTTTATGAAAACATCTAGTCAAAGACGAGCTAAGTACTTCAGTGGTTGACCAAAATGGTGCCATACGTCAAGAAAATTGCCTCTCATCTATCAAAAAGAAAAAATCAGGTGTAATCGTCAGTGGATTTTTGTTTTTACTATTCGACTATAAATGGCGCCACACACCAAAAATTCTGGAATATATCAAACTAAGATATTAACTCGACAAGGCTTAGTCAGTTTATTGTTTTTCCCTGTTTCTTAAAACGAGAAGTACAGGCTCACTCTACAACGCTATGGCTTGGGCAATGGACCACTCTACACTGCTAGGGCTCGGGCAAAGAACTCACTCTAAAACGCTATGGCTCGGGCAATGGACTCACTCTACAACGTTATGGCTCGGGCAATGGACCCACTCTACACCGCTAGGGCTCGGGCAAAAGACACTCTACAACGCTATGGAGTCCCTCTACACGTCATGTCTGGGGCAAAGCAAGCAGCCAACAAGACAACATTGGCAGTTGAGAACAAAAATAAACAGACATCTCTCGCAGTCCTGAGAGCCAACAGACAACATTCTCTTCCACCATGCTCCGGACACATGAACAAAGTTATTCGAAAATAAATTAGCTGTAGCAAAGAGATTCAAGGCCAAGATCCTGGCAGCGAAGGGACCACAAAAGCTACGAGTTGGGCGACGGCTTGCCGCCAAACAGCTCCTCATAGAACGACCAAAGCTTGGGCTCTGTGGTCACTCAAGCGGACTGGCCAACAGTCGCAGTAAGTGTGACTCTATGCCCGCTGTAATGATTTCAAGGCTACCATGACCACCGCAACGCCGCCATGGGCGCCGTGAAGACTCCAAGGCTGCTGTGACAGCCACGATGCCGCCATGACTGCCATGAGGCCGCCATGATGACGCCACCCTCTCTCCTGCATGACAACGGCTGTTGTTGGGCATGGCAGAGGGTGGGTGTGGTAGGCTACCATTACTGGTCAGGGGGAGGAGGGCGGCGCCGGAGGGACGTACTTTACAGCCAGCTGATCAAACGACGGCAACGAATTCCGGTGCATGAGAGTGAATAGAGCATCACCAATTAATTCGGCCGTTTGGTAAAGGTGAAAAAATATGATTTGGTAAACATAGTTGTTTATCTTGATGATGATTATCTCCGTCGATTCAATACGTTGAATGACCTAGAACGTGTATGGTGCATAGAAGCAATTAGGCAAGTATATAAATAGGTAAGTTTGTATAGTAGTTCGTTTTTCTTATTCATCCATAAATAATATTGGGTTTGATTTCCATTCGTCGAATATAGAATCGATGTTCATCTGACTTCTAATATTTGATCAGTGTGTAGTGGGAGCACTTCTGATATTTGATCAGTGTGTTGTAGGAGCATTTCTGATATTTGATCAGTGTGTTGTGGGAGCACTTCTAAAATTTGATCAGTGTGTTGTGGGAGCACTTCTGATATTTGATCAGTGTGTTGTGAGAGCACTTCTGATATTTGATTAGTGTGTTGTGAGAGCACTTCTGATATTTGATCAGTGTGCTGTGGGAGCACTTCTAATATTTGATCAGTGTGTTGTGGAAGCACTTCTAATATTTGATCAGTGTGCTGTGGGAGCACTTCTAATATTTGATCAGTGTGTTGTGGAAGCACTTCTAATATTTGATCAGTGTGTTGTGGGAGCACTTCTGATGTTTGATCAGTTTGTTGTGGAAGCACTTCTGATATTTGATCAGTGTGTTGTGAGAGCACTTCTGATATTTAATCAGTGTGTTGCGGGAGCTGACGATGCCTAAAAAACCACGTACGAGGCTACAAATGTGAATTTGACATGAGGTCCCTTTCCAGACCCTTTTCGTAGTAGCGAGCGCCGTCTTATCACAGAGAAGTGATTTGATACAAGTGCTTATACCAAGTATGTGATGTGTCAACACACATGACGTAATGAGGGAAAATATAAAATTACTAATAAAATCTATCTGCATTGATTAAGTCATGAATATGTGAACATTATCGGAGCAGAGATCGTACTCGAGACTGAGGCAATCAAGTTAATAGCAATATGAATAGACGATACGTATTTTAGTGGAACGAAAGAGCGATATGGAAAATTTGGGTAGTACATAACACGATTAGAATAAATAGACTCTAAGTTCACGAAATCCGCCTGACGATTCCGTTCTTTAATGGATTATCGCTCTTGAATTTTCATTAAATCCCAAAAAACCTTGCATGATTGTGTGTCAACAGGCAGCAGGCATCTCCTACAAACGAAAACAGGCCAACACAACCCCCCCTCCTCTCCTCCCTTCATTACCTCGTTATCCACCCGGCCACCAGAGATCCCTCTCTCTTGTTTCCCTGCCTCACCCTTACGACTCATTCAGTTTACCACCGTCCCCAAACTGCGCCTTCTTGAGGCCTCATGACCAGCGTTTGTGTTAAACATCTCAGAAGGGAGCTCTCCACATAATGAATGGCCTCCCTTGTTGACAATAATGGACGCATATGCCGCTGTAACCTATAAATACAGCGACTCATGTCGAGGAGACGAACATCAACCGCTTAGACGCAAGTAGCTACAAACTGCCACGGTTTTGGAGAAAAGCACCAACGGCTCCAAAGTGCCACAGTTTGGAAGGAAAACCGCTTGAGAATAGGTCACGCTTAATGTGGTTAATGACATTAAAAGAGCAGAGGATGTGGATTGAAGGCAATAGATACCATGAAATAAAAGCAAAGTATGTGGATTGAAGGCAATAGATACCGTGAAATAAAAGCAGAGGATGTGGATTGAAGGCAATAGATACCGTGAAATAAAAGCAGAGGATGTGAATTGAA
>SDVV010022866.1:0-12863 GCA_016164225.1 Gammarus roeselii | reverse complement strand
AACTCTCTTGATGAAGTTTCATTTAATAATTAGGAGATTACGGGGTATTGCATTCCTCCGTTTTTGCAGTGTGCTTCATACATTAAGTTGCAAGCGGATGATGGCAATGGCGTGTTGATTGGCTTCACTGCTTCGCGTTTCAATGCTTCGCTGTTCCATTTCCGGCCTGTATATGATTTTAGAATGGATAAAGAATGATAAGGAAAGGATGCACGATAATAATGCAATTATAAATGTAATCTAGAGGAATTGATCGCCATACGATGGCAAGCACCTGTCAATTTCAATACTCTGTGTCAGTAAATATGTAATATTACTGTTTTCATACCTCGCTTCAAGATAAAATGAGTACGCTCAATTTCATGGATGTGTCGAGTCTCTAATAAAAAAAAATCTCCACTGGACCAACTTGTAAAAACAATGTAAACAAAGTGAATTTCATATGTTGAAAGAAATAGATAATGATGTTTTAAGCTCCAAAGAGTTGGCTGGTATATTTAGTGTAGCATTTCGGTCGTACGTTCAGGTGTATTCAGTGCCCAGAAGTGAAATTTATTTCTCCTACTGTCAATATAATTTCTCAATGGGTTGAGAACTACGCTGTTTAAAGAAACTTCCTCCGTAAAAAGTTGATTACATAGATTCTGTGCGTGGAGTTCTTTAAGTAATATGCAATGCATTAATCATCGTGATTTCTGACAAATTGATTGTACAGAAAACACTCCAATTCTCCACTGTATTGTGATTGTCCATTGTATTTCTTATGCAATATATATATTTAAATGTGGAAGATTTCGTACCATCGAGTACTGTTTCATCTACTAATTGTTTACAATTTCAAAGTTTTGACTGTGTTGCTCATGCTAAAAACATCATGCAACAACCTCTACCGCTGCAGCACTTCGGAGCTGCTATGCCGCCCGCGGTTTGCTTCTGTTTCTTTCAGAGCCGTGGGACCTTCAGAAAGCACGCAGCTGACAGTCGGCGCCGTCGTGTGACGAACAAGTTATCTTGCGAATGTTTAGAAAACTGCTGCACACACCTCGTTACCGTGGACAGTTGAGTGCAACAACTTCTACTGCAAATGTCTCGATGACCGCCGCACACACCTCGTTACCATGATCGCCAGGGGTGCGACGGCAACAGACCAAAACAAACTACCTCCAGCTGATCATCATGACGAGTCAATCAATGAGGGGCGACGCAATGTCGTATTTGTGACACGTACTGGAACTCTCCGAATGCTACTGATCATTTATGACATCGCGTATTCCCTGGCTGAATGGTATGCGAATCGGGCACTGCTCTCGGCGTGCTTTAAGCAGCTCTCGAGCTTCGACTGGGAAAAGGTTGTGATGAACACGGTCCTCTTACAGCGCAGTCACTGAACGACAATACGAGAGCTTCCAATGGTGGCCTGTCCAGGGTCAGAAAAATCTATAACCGAGGCAGGGAGGCATAGGGACTCGCCGATTAAGTGTGAATCAGTTAGAGATGAATGGGCCAATGCAAGTTGATCAGCCTGCCTGGTCATATGGTATCCTCGTGTACGGCAGTTTATGTCTGGGCATTTCACAGGCCACTTGAATATCATATCAAAGTGACCTAAGAAATGTGAAATATTGAGAAGATGTACTGTTAGATAGTTAAATGATCTAAAGACCATCTCTAATCAGCTCTACAAAGCACGCTCCCATACCGACAACCCCTTCACCGCCGCCACGCCCTCCGGAAAGGTGACCGTCTATAATTAACATTTGCCAAATCAACTGACATAATATGGCTTGCAAAAATCCCAAATCACGACTGGAAATGGTCACGTAGGACAATGAGAGGTAAAATATTCATTTAATAAGAAACAGAGGCGCAGTAATAATTCAATGTTCACATCGATGCCCATTCCTCGACCTGTATCATCTACGGGTTAAAAAGCAGTCGGTGATGCGTTCTGCTTCTAGAAGAATCGAGAAAGTGTAATTGTTAGTCAAGGGATCTTTCATTGGGACACAGGACAGTCTCCTATCCCTTACCAACAAAAAGAACGTAAATATTTGATGGTTTTATCGTTTCACAAAACCCAAGAGTGCGCACCGTGGACGCCAAACGCTTCCTACTTGAGGTTTGTATGTATGAAAGGACGATGAAAGGGTAATTGTAGAAATCAACGAGCTCAGTTTTAGAATAGTTCATTTCATAAATAAATTATGAAAAATCTACACCTCACCCGAACGCCCATGCGGAAATTATAGCTACGCGTCTGATGGTCTGTATTAGAAAATGAAAAAGACGATTACGCCGGTATGTTGTACGCGATCATAGACTCGAGTTTGGATTATCATTGTTGATGAGGGTATTGTACTTGAAGATAGTGGCAGTTAGTACATAGCTCACATTCTAGTTTTGATTTGTCTAACGACTTGCGTCTGGGGGCCCAATAGAGTCTATAGAGACCGTAGATCTACACTTGTTTAATCACACCAATCAGCCACAGAAGAATATTTCGTATTTTCCAATCATCATTCATAAATAAAGAAGGGGCTAGTAATTAATTGATGTTTTTTTCCGTCAAAGTGTAAGCAAACAATGTTCCGTGCAATGGTGCGACCCAGAAGTATTAGATGTTATGGGAAGACTAATCTTCACAAAAATAACGAAAGAAACATATTTCACTGTCGATGACGTCAGAACGGCACATGCCGTGCTAAGACGTATGCGTGGATCAGCCTATATTACTCATAAGGGTAGTGATCGAACGTCGGAATATTCCTACATTTTTGTTGGTGAATATTAAAAGTCAAAATCTTTATTTTACTTGGCTGCCTACAGCCTCTAGTTCGGAAACTCCACCAGTACACCACAACAGTGGAACGGCAATCTGTTATGATTTTTTTGTTCTAAATGTAAAAGTTCTTGTATATAATTCTTTACACACATAATGCTATTCGGGAATATATGATCGAACGAGCAAATTTCGAAGTGCGCATGTCAGCCACTGTCGTGCCCTCTCCATTCTGCGCTGCGGACACCACACATCCCTCAAGTCATTTCTGTTTAGAATAGAAAACATTGACACAGACAAGGCCTACACTGCCCCAGAGGGCTGGCTGCTCGTCAAACGGTCACTCATATGACCAAACAGCCGCTGCAAGCCCGACCCGAAATGGAGAAGTAGAATAGTAACACACAGACGTGCATTCCACGTCTACAATTTCTTGAGTTGGCACTATGACTTTATTAATATTTCTGCTTGTATCAAACCGCCTGTGTACAGTTTTCATATTCATTCCATCTACACAGGACCTTTGCACAGCTGTTCAGATATTAATGATATAGGCTCTTAATTTCATTTTAAAATGTATTGTTACCCTAAATTATATATTGATGCACTTTTTGTTTTATACTCACACGTTACGTCTAATATTATTTTGGAATATTGAAAAGTCATACCATCTAAATTGTTTATTGAAATATGTGGAACACTGTCTCTCTGTGAACATTCATTGAATAGAAATAGCAGAATTGCTCGGACAACGGAAGCTCATCGGGTAACTTGAAGTATTGAAAGCTTTAAATAGCGCCCACTGCAAAACACCGTTATCGCTGTTTCCAAAAGTGTATCAGTTATGCATCAGGAATCACATTATTATAGGCTGTCTGTATTTCAGTCGATAATTTAGACCTGGATTTTCAAAGGCAGTTCGAAGACAATATGAGCACGATTTTTTTTCGCTCATGATTTTCTTAGATTATTAGAAGACTTAGTTCTGAGTAAATGAGGCGGCGGCAGTTCCCCGACAATATAGCTTACAGATGGCTAATCGGAGACTCAGTTCAGAGTTTCCCCGTGATGCTAACGCCAATTGATTCAAACATGAATACAAAAATAACCGTGAATTAGCATTTTCAACACGCCAAGCATAAAGTCCTGTTCAATAGCTTAAATGTTTTCCATTTATCTCTATTCGAATAGGTCGCAAGATTTTTCAAATGCAAAGTTGGGCATAGGCCTTTTTACCGTCTGTGATGACAGCCTCTCCACCCCTCCGGTGGAAGGCAGCCGCGTTAATAATGCAGACAACGTGGACTCGAAACGAACGTGATCCATGCAGGCTGTCAGACCCGGCTTGGGATCAGTCATTTCTTGCTTCTTCTCTACTATTCATGCTACGCCTTTGCTAAAGGGATGCTGAGACACCTACAAACTAACAAAGTTTCTGAATAAAATTCTCTACTCTAGTAACATAAGCATTTTTTTTTTCCTCCAGACATTTTTTTCCGCAGTTTAAAAAACGTATTCCGCATTGTAGAAACGCTAAATTCGATGAAAAAAATCTGAATGTATGCAATCAATGCTGTGACTGATGTGTTATGTATAAGTGATCGAGAATTCTGCACCATTATTACCAATGACTATCGACTAATTTATATATATATATTTTTGTTTTCGTAGTTATTAAATAGAGACATTAGAAAATAATAACTTTTTTTTTACAGCGAGTAGCGTCTACATTGATTGACGATTTGCTTTCGTGATAACATAATCGATTAGGATGTAACGGGAACAACATTGCCTTCCCATCTCAAGTAGGCATAGAGAATATTTCAGGTTAATACGCCTCACCAACTATTGCGTTCAGAAGCGTTCCTTGATTAATACATAAACCTCATGGAAGCGATAAAAAACAAAACGACTAATAATGTTATGATTACCTGCATTTTGCCAAGGATTGGCGTCACAATTAATGTTCATGACATGATTAAGTACATCAATCCTGTCGTGGAAAAGATAACCAACGAAGAAGGACTATGCGATGCAAATGCAGAATATGTTACTAAAGCAAGACCTGAACTAATCCAGCGTGATACAAGAGTAGTGTATATGACTACAAAACAGCCTTGAAGATAGGAGCTACAAAACAGCCCTGGAGATAGTGGTTAAAAAACAGCCCTGGAGCTTGGGGCTAGTAAACAGCCCTGGAGATATGGGGTACGAAAACGCCGTCACCGGAAACGCCCTGGTGAATATTGTTTGGTTATGATTAGTGATTATTAATGATGTATGGAATAGGTATTTTAAAGGGTAAATATAATTGTATGATTTATAGTTCATTTAATTGGCAAATCTGCATAATGTGTTGGCCTAGTACATAGTAGGTCGTCTGTATGCTTGATTTAATTAAATTTTTATCTGGTGATTTTATATCGTGGTATTTAGTGTCGTAGACACTCCTGTTATTTCAATGGGTCTGTATTGTTGGATCATTATATTATTCATGTTATTATTGAACGCTAGACATACTGTATTGCAATTCATTGCATGTCATGTTGCATAACGGCAAATTTCTTCGCAAAGAATTCGAGGTAAATTGCGGATATTAGGATTACATGGGTTTATCATTGCGTTTATCATTTACACGAGAACATAACTATTCATTCAAAAAATTCAATGGAAGCAACTGAGCGTAACATAAGTAATGATTTCGACCGCCCTCTCTGGCCTTATCTTGATTATCGGTATTAGTGGCACTCTGCGGTTTCTTTATCGATGATGAGCATTATTTCTCACCTGGAGGTGTCGGCCCATCATATCGGTGTAGGATTTATCATCTGGGTGTGTTTTTTCTCTGATCTATTGGGTTCTAGACTGCTGCCTTTAGTACACATTTTAGATAGACGTATACCTTCGGGAGTAATGCATGTAACACTTCCGAACCTAACCTCCTAACCTTGTTACCAAAACTTTATTTTTCAGTCCTCAGCGAGCTTTTCTCGACGCCATTTTTTTATTATAGTTACATGTTTATGACATCGAATCGTTTCAGAATTTTTCTTACTGGCGCCGACATTCTCATTCAGTATATTCCCGCAGACTTTCGAAATATACCTAATTCTTTTAGCACTCAACGTTTGAGATATGATTCTCTCTCCTTATGTTTCATTTCCAACGTTATTGAAACAAAGTCAGAAATACTTTCGATTTTATTGTAGAATTTTACACTTCTTATACTTGATATCGTTTTATTATCCCATTTGACATTTCGGTTGCCGTCAACTTTATCATGTTTTTCTTCACATGACATCTCCTCGGTATCACTGTCACACGTTTCAATATCACTGGTACTGATGTCCACTTCACATAAAGTATCCCACGTTTTTTCCACTTTTTCATTATATTCCATCTCGTCTGTGGTTTGGGTGTATTCCCCCCATTTCACCCAATCTTTATACGTTCTACGTTTGGATATTAGAGTTAAAGCACTATTTTTTCTGTTCGCATCCTGCTGAGCACTCATTATTCTGGAAACTCAGGTCCGGTTTATTGTATTCTATCAATACGCATTTTTCGTCCTCAGAGATTGTATTTTCTCGTTCATTTTTTAAGTTTATCATATCCAGGTTAATGCTGACTTTTGAGATGTTGCCAAAACTCGAACGTGGATCTTGATTTGCTTAATTGTATTTAAGCACTGCAAATAAAACATTCCCCCGTATAATCCTTTCTGGTGAAAAAATTCCATAACAAACTTGGCAACAGCCTCCTACTACAAAAGCAGACCGTTGAATAATCGATAACGCATCTGATTACAATGCTATATATACTTTAACATGAACATCTATGTTTGATGCCGGCATATGTCGGAACCTGTCGGCATATGCAGATATAATGTATGTTGTATACAGGGTTGATGCCGGCATATGCCGGTATAATGTTGACGTATACACGGTTGATGCCGGCGTGTGCCGGTATAATGTAGGCGTATACACGGTTGATGTCGGAATATGCCGTCATATGCCGGGCTAATGTAGGCATATACATGGTTGATGTCGGCTTATGCCGGGCTGATGTAGGCGTTTACATGACTGATGCCAGCACAATGTAGACACACACACACTCATTTTGTAAGCAAAAACAGGATCGGTTAACATCTGAGTCATTTTCCTTATTTAGCACAGAGTCCCTTATTTTTTAGTTACAAGATATTATATTGGGATCAGTTATACGCGATGATAGGTAAAAAGATCCAATCATCTTAACCTTACCCACTTAAAAAATAATTATGTGTCATCGTTCGAGATTTCCTGATCACGTATGATACATATTCATCGATTTATGATTTGTTCGTATCAAATTCCTCCACATGTCTCAATTTTACGAAGCTTTTTCTAATATGACGCACAATGAAGACATACACACATTTTTATGCATATACAGGGGCGGTTAATATCTGTAGCATTTTTTCCATAAAACATCTTCCCATGCTTTTGTTGTAAGATATTTAATGTGGATCAGCTTCACAGAATATTAGGTTAAAACAACTAATCATCCTCACCTAACTTAACCTATTATATCCAAGAGTTATTAATTATCGATATTTTTTTCATGCATACATAGTTTTTTTTCAAATATCTCCAACTGACTCTACATTTTGTTATATCCTTTGCAGTTTGATACACACTTCCAATTTTGATCTAGCAAATTCATCCATTTTCATATGCAATTGCATCTATGTTCAATTGTTATAGATATTTTCATATGATTCTTGATTTATGATTTGGCACAACTCTACATCACTTTTACATGTTATTCACACCCATCAAAACCCCAACCTAACCTAACCTTATGTTTGGTATTCAGTCATTGATATATACATTTGAATCCTCCACATGGTTCTTTATATAACTTACTCCTAATTTTTTCTACTTCGTGGTCACTCTCGACCCATATAGGTTGGCGGAAAGGCCAGATTTTCAATTTCAGAATGTTTGAATTATACAAGTATTTCATATTTGTATCCAGTTCCACACAAACGAACACTTCGTCTCATACTAGGTCTTCCACACTTACTTCATTATCTACCACATTTACATTTTTTGTCATATATTGTTTTACTCATGTACAAGTACATACGTTTGAACATTCACGTGCACATACGAACACTGCCCCTATACACGAACATACATACAAACATACCTACTAAGTTGATGACCATGGTTAGCAATGAGAGGCCTAATGTTTTGCAAAAAAAAAAAATGTATCGCATTAAAATACCTAGCTGCATGGCGAAATTAGAGTCAGTGTTACGTGGAAAACAAGCGGAGACGGACGCTTCGCCTTAGAATAAAGCAAATGAGTATTCACGTCTCAACAATTTGTTTACGGGTGTTGGATGAAAAAATTTCCTAAGAAGATTTGGCTTGATTCGAAGATATATTGACGACTGATGGATTTATCAATTTTCAACAAATGCGGAAAACAAGAATCATAGGAGTGAAAACTATTATTCATATATGGATGAGGAATAAAGGAATCAGGATTTGGGTAACTGATTTCGATACATTTCAGTCGTATGTAACAGTGTTCAAGGAAAATAAGAAGGTAAATCTTGAAATTGATTTGATCCAAGCGGAAAACCTCCACAAGTGTAATAAAGCTGAGGTGGAGGAAAAAATATTGTACCTAAGAACACAAGAAAATCTGGAGCGGATGCAGCAATTTATTTTGGCTAAAGATCGGACTTACATTGAATTGGAGAAGATTCGAATACTAAAAGTTCACAAATAAAAAGAACTACATATATGGACTCACGGGGATGGAACAGCCTTCGGTAGTAATATCAAAGATATGATGGAGTAAATGAAGGATTTTGAGAGGAAACTGAAACATAGTGATGATGGGTATAATTGGATGTACAAACCATGCTGTTATAAATCAACAACGAGGCAGAAAATATTGATGCATCCAGCACGATTTGCAATTAATGCTTATAAAACAATAATAAACCATGTCAATCCATAATCGAATGTTTATATTATCCTAAAACTCACAGGTTAAGCAATTATTTCCAAACATCGTGTTAGTCGGAGGTGACATCGAATTGTTGAACTCGGTAGGAGAATATTTTTCAAGGCCTGAAACAATACCCATAAACCTATCTCGGGGTGAATGATCTAGATGCGTTACAGATTGGTGGTACATAAATAAGAGTCCGATAGGATCTTGATCAGTCAAGTTGGTGATTTTATTGTGGAGGATACTGTACAACTCGAGACATCGTTTTTTCGGAAGTAATTGGGTAACGTTTTTTTTTAATCTGTGTAGAAAATAAATAAAAGAAATTGAAAAAACAAATAAATCCACAAGTAAAGTGTGGCGTCATCTGAAACGAAGTCATCGTCATGAATATGAAGATTAAAGGAAAGGAAAGATGAATCAGACGTGCAAATCGTCACATGACGTAGTGTCAGGAGATATTGAAGTAAATGTGGTTGACCTAGTTTGAGCCGAAGTTTTCGTTTGTGTCAAACTGGATACAAATATGGAATACTTTTACCAGTCAAACCATCAAAGATCGAAAATCTGGCGCTCTGTAAACTAATATGGGTCGAGAGTGACCGCGAAGTAGAAACAATTAGGTGAAAGTTATTTAAAAAACTGTGTGGAGGGGCCCATATGTCTATATCAATGACTGAATATCATACATAAAGTTAGGTTAGGTTAGGTTTTTGATGGGTGTAAATAACATGTAAAGTGATGTAGAATTGTGTCAAATCAGAAAATCAAGAATCATATGAAAATAGTTCTAAGATCAATTAACGATGTTATTACCTATGAATATTGATGAAATTTGCTAGATCAAACAAGGAAGTGTGCATCAAAACTACAAAGGATAGAACAAAATGTAGAGTCGAATGGAGATATTTGTTATACATTAACCCTATAACACTGAAAAAAAATGTAAGAATGAAAATTCAATCGATAATACATAATTATTGTATAGAATAGGTTAGGTTAGGTAAGGATGATTAGTTCTTTTAACCTAACATGCTGTGAAGCTGATCCGTATTAAATATATTGTACCAAAAGCAAGAGACGTTGCCGTCATATACCGTGTATACGCCAACATTATACCGGCCTATGCCGTCATATGCCGGCATCAACCCTGTATACGCTATACATTATATCGGCATATGCCGACATGTGCCGGCATCAACCCTGTAAACGCCATTTATTATATCGGCATATGCCGGCATATGCTGACATATACCGGCATCAACCCTATATGTTCATGTTATAGTATACATAAAAATGAAATCAGATTTATTCTCAATCAGTTAACGGTCTGCTTTTGTTCCATATCAAGTTTGATAATGAATTATTTTACCACAAATGATAATACGGGGGTATGTGCTATTTGCAGTTTGGTGATAAAATTAAGCAAATCAAGATCCACGTTCCGGTTTTGACAACATCTTAGAGGTCAGCATTATCTTGAATATGATAATCTTAAAAAATAGACTAGAAAATACAAGGTCAAAGGACGAAATGGGCGTACTGGTTTAACATAATAGGCTGGACCTGAGTTTCCAAAATATTGAGAATGACAGTGCTCAACAAGATGCAAACAGAAAATTAAATGCTTTACCTCTAACATCCATACGAAGAACGTATAAAGATTGGGTGAAATGGGGGGAGTACACCCAAACCTTGAACGAAATGGAATATAATGAAAATGTTGGAAAAACGTGTTATACCTGAAGGGAAATAGACACTAGTACCAGTGATATTGAAACGTGTGATAGTGATAACGAAGAGATGTCATGTGAAGAAAAACCTGATAATGTTGGAGGCAGCCGATTAATCAAATGTGATAATAAAACGGTATCAGGTATAGGAAGTGTAAATTTGTACAATAAAATCAAATGTATATCTGACTTTGTTTCAAAAATGAGGGAAATGAAACATGAAGGGAGAGAATCATTTCTCAAACGTTTGAGTGATACATCGCAGGGCAATAGCAACAATAACTTATGTGGTCGACATTATGACCTCTGAAACGTTAATACTAATATCTTTACTGGTACACCGAAATCCTAGAATAACAATTGGGGACGAAGATGTTATCTCTGAAGATTTGGACAATAACATTTCCTAATGCCACTAGAGTATTTAATGGGGGTCTCCAAATAACCTGACGTCAATTGGACAACATTGGGAACTGATTAACCGGGTGGCAGGTTGATATGTTTCATCAATATTATCAACCTAAAAAAGTTCGTGGAAAAAACAACCAGAGGGTCTATAGTATCTTGGACCTTGTTTGTTTTTATTGAATAATAACTAGTAAAACTGGTAACAATTAACTATAAAATAGGTGATCTCCATACTATTGAATTAAAAATCACCTCAAACCAAACAATATGGGTATCGGTACAAGATAACTATAATTTTCGAGGAACAAGTTTTGATAGCTTGAAGGATGAAATCACATACATAGATTTCGAGTATCAATTCGTTGGCAGGACCGCTGATGAACGTTTTGGGTATCTTAGAGATATGGTGGTGCAAGCAAACGATCGTAGAGAAACGTACAAATCCCGTAATAAAAATTACAAATGAACACGCCCTCTTGGCTAAATAATGAAGTTCAAGAAGCAATTGCTCGAAGACAGACATTGTACCAAATCCACAATACTAATCCGACACCAGAGTCAGAACAAGCGCATGAACGGTCTGGTAGAAGAGTGAAGAGAGTGGTCAGAAGCCACAAGAGAAACAAGGGAATACAAGTTGCTAAAGCGGCCGAACGCAACCACAAAGGCTTCTAAGCATATGTGAACTAGTGGCGCGTAGCTCGTAACAGAATTGGCCTTCCTGGAAATAGTGCAGGTGATTTAAAATTATCCGATGCACACATGTCTATGATACTTAACGAATTATTTGTAACCGTCTTTACAGATGATAATATTAATAATATACCAGAAGTCAAACTGTCCGGAGAAGTGCAATCGTTGGAACCTATTCCCTTTCTCGTTGTTGAAGTAGAAGAACAACTCTGCAAATCAAAAATATACATATCAACACGACCAGATGACCTTCATCCGAGAATGTTGTGGAACCTCTCCGAAATTGTAAGTGGTACACAGACAGAGGTCATTGATGGGTCCATTACTCATGGAATTGTGTCAAGAAATTAGAAAACAGCAAACATCACAACCATATAAAAGAAGGTCAGTAGTTAAGAGCCAGAAAACTTTGGACCAGTCAGTCTCTCAGCTGTGGTCGGCAAAACCTTGGAAAGATTGATAAAAAAAGTATAACATGTTACCTCGTGGGAAACCACCTCATCAAAGAAATCCAACACGGCTTCAGAAGCAAATTTAGCTGCTTGTCCAATCTCCTTGACTTTTTCATTAGGTCATCGAGATATACGATGAAACCACGGCAACAGACCTTATTTTACTTCACTTTCATAAGCGTTTGATTAGGTCCCCAATGCACACATACTGAACAAAGTGGAGGCGCTTGGCATTACTGGCAACGTGACCAAGTGGCTCTGAAATTGTTGCTCCGGTCGCAAGTCACGGGTCTGTGTTAGACAAGGAAACAGTCATGACAACGATAAAACCATGAATAACACAGAACAGTGTTCATGGGCCTTTTCTATTTATAATCTATATAAACGAGTCAGTCACCGACATCGTCAGCAAGTTATCAAAATTTGCTGACGACACCAATCTCTGCCACGAAGCGGACTGTGAGCTAGATCGCATAACGCTCAGGAGGGATCTGAAAAAAAGAGTGGACTGGTCTAACAATTGGCACATAAGCCTTTATTTTTACAAATGCACTGTTATACTCATAGGATCACAAATAGAAATAACGTCAGTGACAGACAAGCATATGACTGATGTCGACCAACAACGAGACTTTGGAATAATAGTCACCAAAGATTTCGAGTAGAAAACCAATTGGAAGGTGGCTACAAGCAAGGCGATAGAAACTTTTTCACACAGAAACTCACACTACAAGTCATGAGACATCGTGATTCCATTTCATACTCCACTCGTCTGGCTTCAATTTT
>SDVV010022865.1:0-12863 GCA_016164225.1 Gammarus roeselii | reverse complement strand
GTACACAGTTTCTATCCAGGCAACAAAGACGTTACGGTACACAGTTTCTATCCAGGCAACAATGACGCAACGGTACACAGTTTCTATCCAGGCAACAAAGACGTTACGGTACACAGTTTCTATCCAGGCAACAAAGACGCAACGGTACACAGTTTCTATCCAGGCAACAATGACGTTACGGTACACAGTTTCTATCCAGGCAACAAAGACGTTACGGTACACAGTTGCCATCCAGGCAACAATGACGTAACGGTACACAGTTTCTAACCAGGCAACAATGACGTAAACGAAACTTATATTCTGCTTCATGAGCCTGAGACTAATTCAATATGAACGTTCGTTTTGGACAATTGAACATCGGAGTTTATGTGTTCATTCAAGAAATGGAAATCCATTGTTAGACGATTAAAAAAAATATATGCGAATAACGATAGAAACAATAATATACTTAGAGGCTGACATTTGTAGAAAATAAATACGAATATACTCGTTCACGTTTCAGTAATCTCTTTGCCTTTTATAAGTTCGCAACTGGGAAATATAGCATGAGGGAAAAATATTTGATAAAAATGGTACAAATCCAGAAAGAGTGCTTAGAGAAAATTATATTGGTGAAAACAATTTTGTAAACATTTTTTTTCACGGAAACATTTTCAACCTGTTTCATCTAGAGGCAATTATTAAATATATTGAATAGTTAAGATGTATTGCAGATATGCGTAGCGAACAAACATCCGAGAGTATGCATTTCGTGTCCACGTCGATAAAAAGCGTCACATGGCATATTTGAGCTTTAGATAGGAGAATGCATTTGTGTCCACATCAAGATAGAGCGTCAACATGACATATTGGAGCTTCAGACGTAAGGGGCTTTCGTGTCCACATCAAGATAGAGCGTCAACATGACATATTGGAGCTTTAGACGTAAGGGGCTTTCGTGTCCACATCAAGATAGAGCGTCAACATGACGTATTGGAGCTTTAGACGTAAGGGGCTTTCGTGTCCACATCAAGATTGAGCGTCAACATGACATATTGGAGCTTTAGACGTAAGGGGCTTTCGTGTCCACATCAAGATAGAGCGTCAACATGACATATTGGAGCTTTATACGTATAGGGCTTTCGTGTCCACATCAAGATAGAGCGTCACAGGGCATATTGGAGCTTAAGACGTAAGGGGCAAATAGTTTGTGTTAAGACGACGACAGTAGTTCGTGTTGAGACGACGACAATAGTTCGTGTTAAGAAACGATCAAAGATTGAACAATGAAACGTTAATTACTCCACTGGATCAATTCCATAGATTAAAATACAATTTTACTTCTCGATACTTCGATGTGTATTGCCGGCTGTGCTTTATGAATTTCAATTCCCGGATTAGGCGAGCCGTCGTCCAAATCAGTCCGATTCGGCAATTCTGCTCAACAACGAATAATCTGAAATCAAAATCTATGATGTCTTTGTTATGGGAACTCCCACAGGCGAGGATGCGAATAAGTCATAAAATGGCCATTTTGTAATGAAATATCTGGCAATTTGAAAGAAGTCATTAACCTCAGGCTGTCAACAATCTCCTCGGTGTATTGGTCAAAACAATTCATTATTGTCTTATCCAGTGCACGAGGACAGTGCTATTCCTACCAACGCTACATCAGGGCTAACTCATTACTGCACAGTATGCACCAAAGGTTCTTCACAGAAACAGTTACGTACGGATAAACAGTCAGTTAATTTCAGAGAAAACAGTACATATTGTACATATATTTGCTCTTCGCTTGATGCATGCGGCACGAGTGAGCATCCATATAACATTAAGAGGATACTCTCTACAACCTCATCAGAGTGAAGAACAGGAGCATACCTGATTTCGCTCTCTGAAGACGCGTCAAGAACAGCATACCCCTAAGGTCATTCCAAGAGCAGCACTCTTTTCACCTCTTGCTAACCCTCCTAAGAGCGGCGTTTCTCTAGCCTCCATAAGAGCGCCACACGAGCAACATATATCTCGTCCTTTATATTAGAGTGTCGTAAGAGCAACACTCCTCTCGTCCTCTTAGAGCGCCCAAGAGTATCGCTCCACATTGCCCGACCACCCTTTCCTTCACATAGCAAGGAAGCAGCACTCCTCTTGCTCACACGGAGCACCCTAAACACCCCCTTTGAGCGCCCCAAGATCAGCACTGCTCTCGGCCCCCTAAATGGCACCCCTATTTGTGGAGCAACACAATTCTCGCTCTCCTTATGAGCTTCTTGAGAACAGAAATCCTCTCGCCCGCTAAACAGCATTCAAAAACAGCACTTATATTGCTTTCCTAAGAGCGTCACAGGAGGAGCCCTCCTCTCACCCCCTAAGAGCGTCTCATAAATGGCTCTTCTCTTGGTCGCCTAAAGTACCCCAAAAAGGGCACTTCTCTCGCCCAGCGAAGAACGCTACATAAGCAGCACTCCTCTTGCATCCTAATAGTCTCAAAATAATATAGTTTCAAGAGAGGCACGAGCAGCACTCTTCTTGTCCCCTAATAGTCTTGAAATAATAGTGTCAAGAGAGTCACGAGCAGCACTCCTCTTGTCCCCTAACAGTGTCAAGGAGTCACGAGCAGCACTCCCTTATCCCCTAATAGTGTCAAGAGAGTCACGAGCATCACTCCCCTTGTCCCCTAATAGTGTCAAGAGAGTCACGAGCAGCACTCCTCTTGTCCTCTAATAGTCTCAATTTATAGTGTCAAGAGAGTCACGAGCAGCACTCCCATTGCTTCCATAGGAGCGTCACATGAGTTCTAATATTGTTATCCCCTTAGGAGCGTCACAGAAGCAGCACTACTCTCGACCCGCTTTAAGCTCTACAAGAGCAGCACTCCCAGCCCTTGCCCCTCTAAGAGCCCCTCAGGAGTAGCGCTCCTCTCGCCCCTAAAGGGCGCCAGAAGAGCAGCATTCCTTTCGCCCCCTTAAATGAGCACCAAGAGCAGCACTCCTCCAGCTTTTCCCAACAAGCACTTCAAAAGCAGCACTTCTCTCGGCCCTCCAAGAGCAGCACTTCTCTCACCACTTATTGAGCGCCTTATGAGTAGCACTTCTCTCGCCCCCCTGAGAGAGCACCAAGAGCAGCACTTCTCTCCCCACTTATTGAGCGCCTTATGAGTAGCACTTCTCTCGCCCCCCTGAGAGAGCACCAAGAGCAGCACTTCTCTCACCACTTATTGAGCGCCTTATGAGTAGCACTTCTCTCGCCCCCCTGAGAGAGCACCAAGAGCAGCACTTCTCTCACCACTTATTGAGCGCCTTATGAGTAGCACTTCTCTCGCCCCCCTGAGAGAGCACCAAGAGCAGCACTTCTCTCACCACTTATTGAGCGCCTTATGAGTAGCACTTCTCTCGCCCCCCTGAGAGAGCACCAAGAGCAGCACTTCTCTCACCACTTATTGAGCGCCTTATGAGTAGCACTTCTCTCGCCCCCCTGAGAGAGCACCAAGAGCAGCACTTCTCTCACCACTTATTGAGCGCCTTATGAGTAGCACTTCTCTCGCCCCCCTGAGAGAGCACCAAGAGCAGCACTCTCGCCCTTGCCGCTCTAATCGAGTTAAGGCCACCAATTTGCTTTGTTCATTTATAAATTCGATTACAGTTTGAATGAACAAACTTTGCGCAGAGATGCCTTGCAGCTGCAGCGGGGCAAAATGGCCGTGGAGGGGACACAACGAGCTTTTGAGGCTTCCGTAACGGGCGCACGAGACTGGGGGAATATTTGTCATGAGGCCATTCGCAAGGGAGTAAGATTTTCCTTCTTTATTCTCTATCCTGGATATCAAGTAACTATTCCACGGACGTTACGTTCAATTAATGTTGGACATTTGAAACAATATCGTCGCAGCACGAATGACAGGTCACCCCCGGTGATGATCTCGTCCTAGAATAGGAGCCTGTGCCCGCTCGCGATGGATGGTTGTGTACGAATAGAGAATGTATTATTCCATGGTTAAACCTCCTGGGACACTCAACCTCCTGTGGTGGTACCACCGCAGCAAATAATTTCTTTCCTACCGCGTTAACAATGAAGTAAGATGGGACCTTATCAAACACGGTCGGTCCCATCATACTTCAGGGTGTGAATGTGTACGGGCGTGATACGAGCTGTTCTTCAAACGCCGTTTTCTCGAAGAAAATTACTTTGATCACACTTTATTTTATTTTTATAAATATGTGTTATGATATCAATCCGTATTGACCGTCTTTGCAGCCCCTGAAAGTAAATCATGGTGGTCAGAAGGAACAGAAGCTAGGAATGAGGAATACTCCCTTAGCTGGTAGAGAGAATCTTGTATCCATCTACACGCCATTACTTCTTTACTTTCCATGTTGGGGTAGATCAGCAAAACAGAACATCTTCCTGAAAACTGGGGTGAATAGACTCACTTATCAGTGTGAGGATCTTTTGTCACACTGTAAGTTCAACACCATAAGAATAAAACTTTGTCTACTAACCTAAACATAGAGGTTAGTCTACACTACATATTTGCCTAACTACTAAAACTAAACTAGTCAATTGTACGTCACCATATCTAGGAACTGGAGTGGAGTGCAGGCCTTCCCTTAATTGCTGAATAATGGTAATCTTTAACGCCCTGCAGAATAGGCAGAGCCAAACGGGGCCTGAATAGAAGTGGGGAGTGGGAAGATCTACAGAAAACCCGGCCCAGCCTCCAGCCATGCTCAGCAATGTATCAGGCCTGTCCAACTAGGGTCACACCTTGGCTGGAAAGGCCTGACACATATTCACATTTATACAACAATACTTAATTGTATTGCTGAATAAATCAAGCATCTAGTGCACAAATTTGCATACAACTGAATCAAGAGTATTGGGTGGGTATCAAACTTGAAGGGCATCAATAGCTGAACCACACGATTTTGACTTTCTCACTGCGCTCCGTATGATCATACCGTGTGCTTCTCCAAACGCGAAAACCCATTTGTCTCTAAATTTGAGATGATTGGTTGCTTTTGGTAGATCATTTGAGAGACAATATATGCGGTGCACAATGAGATGCTCGTATATTAGGTGCCATGTCATGTCCCCATACCTGGGCAATGTCAATGCGTAACGTAAAAGATATCCGTCAAGTAGACGGTCGTCAATAAAATCTCCATTACATTAGACATGCGCTGGCCGGAAGGTCGGGTAGTATAGTCCGACAAGGTTATTTATAATAAAAGAACCAATGAGCAGCAAACAAGCTGATTTGAAGCGAACGGAAATCATTTGGGCGCATACAGTGATTAAGATGACGCCCGGTACAGGGATAACAACATCATAGGCCACGCTTGTGGCGGAAGTGAAATGTATGAAGCAGCAAGGGATAGTCTAAGAGAATTAGTGTTGACTCGACCCCGATACCGATTGGTTGCTTGCCTGTGCTCGCTCCCCTTACACCTAACTTAAACTCCCATTTATTCGTCTTATATAAATTGTATAGTTGCAAATAAATCATATGTACAATCCAATCCAATTGTTTGTCTAGAAGTCCTCAGCCTATAATATCTTAAGATATAACAAGTCATGCCTTCGGTGCAGAAAATTATTTACATTCCTGACAGTAATCTTTATTATAATTTTATCGGTCTTTTATTCAACCCGCATTGTCACTCGCAGATTTATTTTTTTTCCATCGCCAAACGGACTTGTTCCTCTCTGAAGAAGCGTTTGGTCCGGTCACATATAGGATGTAGGGTCAAGTTCAAATGACGCTGTGATTTCAGATTGTATCAAATAAATAAAACAACTCGAATTGCATGCCTCATTGAAAACTAAATAAATAACCTATTTAATACAGTATTGAAAACTAAAGAAGATATCATACATAACCAAACAAAAATGATTTCGTTCTCGCCCCTTCAGACCGTATGCCTGAATCAAACTCTCACGTATACAATGAATCGCACTTTTATCTTCCCTGAAACGCAAATCTATTCAGGCTGACCAGCATACAGCATCCACAACGGTCCAATTCAGTTAGTCTTATTAGGTATCGAAACGATAGCAGTTTAGACACACATATATTGATCACCAAAAAAGAATTATTGGTGAAAACTCAGAACAAAAAGATGTGGAGGTATATACCTGTGATGACGTCATAAGTTGCCATGCTATGTTTGAAAACGCTCAGTAGTTTTGATCAGAGACTTTCAGTATCGAGTCCTAAATATTTTAGCATGTTGATGCGTGTGAGCAATTGATTAGCTAATCAAGCTAAGCTAATCTAACTGATAGAGAATGACCAATACGAGCATTGGCAGGAAAATTACGTTGTGAGAGATCCCACTGAACACTTTGAACTCTCATATCTCGAGTTAGAATATTTGCAGAAGTTTGCCATGCACACCAACACTTTTTGTGGGTGAATCTCTTCACCCTCAAACCCAGAACAATAGAGGATTGTTTTATTTATTTATTTGTGTTGATTTTTACAATACCAACTTCAATTTACTTAGCTTATTCTTAACCCGTTTCAAATTAGGTAGATCAAATTAACACGTTACAAATCAATCGAGTTCAAGTACCCGCTTATTTTTATGTATCTTTTTACAAAGAAAGTTACGTAAGCCTTGAATTTTTCGCGATACAGAATTTAAGAACAGTCGCACGTCGCACGTAGTTTGACGAGCTCATCACATGACTGACGAAGAAAATTGTAGGTATAATTATTGAAGTATCTATGTGTATCATAGGCACGGCTGTCTATCTACTGCTCCACACAGCATAGATCCATCCACTAGACTGGAAACACGAGCGCCGCTGCTGTCACCCCATCTGCGTTCGGGGCACACCGCACAAATGGTGGTTATTAGAGGAGGGTAACCCAATTTGGGAAAGCTAAAGAATTGTCATCTGTTGTAGAATAAGGGTTTGACTTGGAATACTTTGTAGGGAGGAAACACGAGAATAACAGTTGCTGCTCCCACTCTCAGTGGAGCTAAGGACGCGGGTAATTGTGTTTGCCATTCGTATGCACTTGCTCAAACGAAGGGTTATATGCAAAGACTACACGTACACTGGCTTCAGTGTATATTACCTAACTAGGAAAACTAAGGTTATACTTGATGAATCAATTACGAAACAACTTAAATGTTCCAGTTCAAAAACCCAACGACGTGAACAGGATAAAGATGAGACTGATTGATCAATGGATTCTATGGAACCAGTTTCTAAAATCGTTATGATGAAAAAATACTCAGATATTTGGAAGAAATGACTAGCCTGTGAGACGGTAATTAAGTGATTCTAGCAGATTGGAAATGGTGAATTGGTCGAGTTTTCCTAATAGTTATAATGGCTGGTGTGACGAATGGTCGCCGCTGCGGCAGACCCTCCCTCAAACCCGTTTACTCGAAATGGTACATTTTGCTCATCCAACTTCCGACCAAATGAAGATGGTTTCGGTGCCTGTCTTTCCACGAAGATTATTCTTGTTTGCATTATTGATCCAAACTATAAGCATGAGTGGCCGTACTCTAATTTACCTACCAGCAGCGTCCCGATTTTAAATGTTTTGTTATACTAATAATTATACCCTGTCAAGACCAAACCAAAATTGTCACACATAACTACCTTGTGTTCACGATCATGCACGAGTCATGTATTTAAGTCCGTCCTTTTGCTGAAACTCGTGATCAGCCACCAAACACTGCAAGTGCTTGGCTTCTAAGTCATGTTCAGAGGATATGCAAGTTTGTATGCTGTGAGGCTCAGTTTTAGTACATAAGCAAAACAAGCTGAGAAGCACTAAGTTAAACCACGAATTTCATGGACATAGGATATAGGAACTGTGACTGATTGGCGATGATCAACACGAGAGTAGTCACATTGAGTATATTAATATTTGTTATGCGAAATATTTTGTTGAGATAAACAACTCATAGAAATGGGGGAATATCCGTAGGAAAGATCAATGCTGATGTGGACCCATTACAATTTTTTTTACGTAATGTGACATGAACATATTTAACCACAGTCAATCATAAAATCCGTTCACGAACAAAGTCTTCATCCACACACTTAAGTCAGCTCACACCTATTTCTAATTTTAAGTATTTTTCCTCTGCTGACACACCATTTTCAGTCCACACACTCTATCCGTTTACATATTGTCACACAGCCTCTCCTTCAAAACTAGTCAGTCGTCACACATCCCAACGGGTCACACAATATGCCTATTGCCAGTCTACTCAGACCTCCTCCGTTCTCCCACTACAGTCAGCCCAGGCAAACAATATCCTTCACAAACACCAGAGGTTCACACAACTCCTCCGTTCTCCCACTACAGTCAACCCAGGCAAACAATATCCTTCACAAACACCAGAGGTTCACACAACTCCTCCGTTCTCCCACTACAGTCAGCCCTGGCAAACAATATCCTTCACAAACACCAGAAGTTCACACAACTCCTCCGCTCTTGAAAAGTAATCAGTCATCACATCGCTTATGTTCGACACATCCACTTCGTTCACACCATCCAATCAGGCCTCACCAGTCCCCCTTCTTTGACGGCCTGAAGTCTGTCCCCACCTCTACTCACACGCAGTCAGTGTCTCCGACGCCCCCAGTACGACTCCTACATGACTCCTCTAACTCCTACCGCGCGCCAGGCCGTGTTGGGTATCCCCGCCCTCCCTCAGTTGCTCTCCTCATTACAATGGAAATTTCATCTCAAAGGCTTTTTGTGATAATCTGCCGTCAGAGCTGGGGAGAAGGACGCTGGGAGATCAAGAGGAGGTGGAGGTGAGGGGCGTGGTCCCTCATCACGGTATAGGGAGGAGGAGAGGGGCGTGGTCCCTCTTCACGGTATAGAGAGGGAGTAATGGCATGGTCCCTCATCAAGGCATAGGGAGGAGGAGAAGGGCGTGGTCCCTCATCACGGTATAAAGAGGGGGCGATGGCGTGCTTTCTCAGCACGGTATTGAGAGGAGGGAAAAGGCGTGGTCCCTCATCATGGTTTAAGAAGGGGGAAAGAAAGTGGTCCCTCATCATGGTATAGGGAGAGGGAGAAGGGCGTGGTTCCTCATCACGGGATAGACACAGGGAGAGTAGAGTGGTCCCTCATCACGGTTAAGAGATAATTAGGGAGGGACTTAGTCCCTCCTCACGGTATAAGATAGAGACAAGGTCCCTCATCTCAGATTATGGAAGCGGGAGAGGGGCGTGGAGCATCATCGCGATACAGGGAATGGAAACGGAACGTGGGCCTTCATCACACTATAGTGAGGGGGAGCAGCTAGGGACGAGAGTGAGCGTCTTGACCCATTGGATTACACTTGACGGCGCATCAAAATCTGGATATGGTCATTGGAAGAAGCAAGCAACAGAGGACGTAGCATGTAAGTTAGCCACCAGCATGTTATCAGTTATGCCCTCGGCAAGATCATTTCACTGCAGCCATTCTGACATCATAAATAGATCATCAGTTGAGCCCGAGATCCCACGTCGCTGCAACGACCTGCCCGCACTTGTCATGCATTTCAGTCAAGGGATATTTCATATATTCTACATTGGAAAGATGTCGTGAAAACAGAGCTTGGTAATGAATTCGGTGCACGACCTTCAAGTAACTACTATAGTGTCTTGTCTCCACGGGAATGGAGAACTGGAAATGAAGTTTCTTATTACAAAAGGTTTTCAATCGCTGTTGTTCCCTTCCCCGGCAGCAAGGGCGGAGGTAGGGGTGCGCCCCTCGCTCCGCCGGCCCGAGGGAGGAGCAGCGCACCACCGCCGACCGTCAGTTTTCATTGTGGCAGCGATGCCGAGGGTGTCTGTCGCTTCAACCAAAGAAGTGTCCAGCTTAGCGGCGTACGGGGACGACACGCAACTGCCGCCTGTCAGCGGGCCCTAATCCGCTCTGTGCCTGACACTAACACGTCAGGGGCTGATGCTTCCAGCTCTGTACGGCTGCCTTACTGACGCTGCTAGCTTTGTTTACGGTCGCTAGACTGGGGCTACCTGCTGTGATCGGCTGCTAGGCTGTGTATATCAGCTATGCACGGCTGCAAGGCTTGGGCTGCAGCTGTTTTTGGTTGCACGATTGGGGCTGCAAGCTGTAATCGGTTGCTTTCGTCATGCTGCTGGTCGAGGGAAGAATAATGAAGGGGCTCAGTTCTAGAAGATTAAATAGTACTTGGCCCCATTTCTTAATTCTTGCTAATCATTTGAACGAATGCCAAATTGATTTTTTTCAATACCTGATACATTTTAGCAATCATTATCCTCCTAGGTAAAGCATATATGTATACGCAAAATCGTGGTTTGCCAGTTTCTCGGCAGGAAAAACAACAATGGGAAACTGTAAGTTTTGGCTTCCCTTTTGGTTATACAACCACATACGGGTTCCCGATGAGACTATGAACATGCGTACGTGTTCTCGATAAGATTATGAATATGCGTACGTGTTCTCGATAAGATTATGAATATGCGTACGTGTTCACGATAAGATTATGAACATACGTACGTGTTCTCGATAAGATTATGAACATGCGAACGTGTTCTTGATAAGATTATGAACATGCGAACGTGTTCTTGATAAGATTATGAACACGCGAACGAGTTCTTGATAAGATCATGAACATGCGTACGTGTTCTCGATAAGACTAGGAATATGAGCTATGCATGAACTAAGAACAGATTTCAGTAGCGCACGCAGGAATTTTGCAAGGAGGGGAGTAAAAAACAAAATCAAACGAGGAGCATAGTTAAGGAATGTGTTCGTTCAACGAGAATTCAATGATCGGACTAAAACAAATTGCTGCATGGAGGGGCCAGCTGGAGCGCTGTGATGGCGAGGACAAATGTGGTGGTGGATTCATGAGTAGATCGCACAAAAAGTGCTGCATACCAAACGGACCGCAGAAACAATTTAAACGCTCTATGAAAGTGACATCGAATGTCATTTTAAACTTTGAAGTAGTGAAATACATTGAAAAAAATTGGATTTCACATGTTGTAATACATCATATGATAAAAAATTGCATACTGCTTCGAAATGAGACCCTATCGAGCATGTACAGGTCTAAACACTTCTCCTTTATCTGTTAAAATTTTCGATGTTCATGGACAAAAATTGTTTATTTCTCGCCTATATTGCTGAATATATACAAAATACCTGTATCGTGGATACCCTTGCATAAAAAGATTAGCTATTTTTATATATTATATGGGTTTAAATTTCTCCAGCATTTGTAAAAATGTTTGAAGCACCCTGGAGGGGACTTTTTGTATCAACGTTGATGAAATTCGAAATTATTTGCTGTTATATTTAACAATAAGCACTTTTTAGTGAGTAGGTATTCATAATAACGTCATAAGAAAAAATTTGTCGTGACAGCAAAAATTCTCACCAAACGTTATCGTTGTTGCAACAGAACGATCTTGTTGCGACCAACTAATTCTTGTTGAATGAGCAGTGTTTCCTCCGTGCCAAAGACCATCATGGACCAGGGGATCCGTTATCTAATGCAATGGGATGGCAGGACGGTGGAATTGAACGATAAGGTGAATGCATTTTATCCACTTCAAAAGGTGAGGCAATGCAGGTGAAAAACACTGGACAATGCTATGAATTGTTCATTACCACTTAGAGAAACTTCTGATAACATTGTGACTCTCCAAAAGTTTCATCACCAGTATAGTGAGTCATGCAGCCCCGCAAAAAGCAGCCTTGTTGCACCAAACACAAAAATTCTACGTCAGTTAATTGAGCTATTAAAATGAGGCCCCATGGTGCGACAGGGTCAGCCTGGGCAACTCCCCGATAGACCTGTCATCGGTATTAATAAGGAGTAGAATGTTATCTCGATATTCGTAACGAAATTAAACATCACGATAGATCAAGCACACGTCGGCTCTTTGATCATGATCAGTAGTCTCCCCTTAGTACGGAGATTGTTTTTTTCAATAGGTAGAATTAAATTTTGTTTGCTGCACATGCTTGTAGCGAATGAACCCTCCTTGGGCGCACCCAGGATCCTACCCACTCTTTAAATAATTCCGGGCGCGACGCTGTCAAGCGCCTGCGGAGGCCGTTCTAAAATTAATTGAGAGATATGTACATCTACTTCACTGTTTTCTAACCAGAACACTAGAAAAGCCTGTATGAGCACAGCTACAGATGTTGTATCTACTTCACTGTTTCCTAACCAGAACACTAGAAAAGCCCGTATGAGCATAGCTACTGATGTTGTATCTACTTCACTGTTTCCTAACCAGAACACTAGAAAAGACTGTATGAGCACAGCTACAGATGTTGTATCTACTTCACTGTTTCCTAACCAGAACACTAGAAAGCCTGTATGAGCACAGCTACAGATGTTGTATCTACTTCACTGTTTCCTAACCAGAACACTAGAAAAGCCTGTATGAGCACAGCTACAGATGTTGTATTTACTTCACTGTTTTCTAACCAGAACACTAGAAAAGCCTGTATGAGCACAGCTACAGATGTTGTATCTACTTCACTGTTTCCTAACCAGAACACTAGAAAAGTCTGTATGAGCTCAGCTACAGATGTTGTATCTACTTCACTGTTTTCTATCCAGAACACTAGAAAAGCCTGTATGAGCACAGCTACAGATGTTGTATCTACTTCACTGTTTCCTAACCAAAACACTAGAAAAGCTTATATGAGCACAGCTACAGATGTTGTATCTACTTCACTGTTTTTTAACCAGAACACTAGAAAAGCCTGTATGAGCACAGCTACAGATGTTGTAACTACTTCACTGTTTTCTAACCAGAACACTAGAAAAGCCTGTATGAGCACAGCTACAGATGTTGTA
Source organism: Gammarus roeselii (assembly GCA_016164225.1). Taxonomy (NCBI): domain Eukaryota; kingdom Metazoa; phylum Arthropoda; class Malacostraca; order Amphipoda; family Gammaridae; genus Gammarus; species Gammarus roeselii. The sequence continues at coordinate 48 of SDVV010022865.1, read as the reverse complement.
TCTACTTCACAGTTTTCTAACCAGAACACTAGAAAAGCCTGTATGAGC
>SDVV010022864.1:0-12864 GCA_016164225.1 Gammarus roeselii | reverse complement strand
CTGCAAGCTATAGTCGCTGGTGGAGTACACTGCAAGCTATAGTCGCTGGTGGAGTACACTGCAAACTATAGTCGCTGGTGGAGTACACTGCAAGCTGTAGTCGCCAGTAGAGTACACTGCAAGCTATAGTCGCTGGTGGAGTACACTGCAAGTTATAGTCGCTGGTGGAGTACTCTGCAAGCTATAGTCGCTGGTGGAGTACACTGCAAGCTATAGTCGCTGGTGGAGTACACTGCAAACTTTAGTCGCTGGTGGAGTACACTGCAAGCTGTAGTCGCCAGTAGAGTACACTGCAAGCTATAGTCGCCAGTAGAGTACACTGCAAGCTATAGTCGCTGGTGGAGTACTCTGCAAGCTATAGTCGCTGGTGGAGTACACTGCAAGCTGTAGTCGCCAGTAGAGTACACTGCAAGCTATAGTCGCTGGTGGAGTACACTACAAGCTATAGTCGCTGGTGGAGTACACTGCAAGCTATATTCGCTGGGGGTATTACAAAGGAGAAAATATTTGGAAAACATTTCCACGCCTAGAACGAGCAGAAATTCATCCAATTAGAAAGTGCGAACAAACAACACCGGGTCATAAAGAGCGCAACGTCAGCACAAATTGGACTGGGCGGCGGCCAAAATGCTTCAGTGACCTAATCTGAATAGGAACAGCGGTTATTGCGTCCGCGCAGCGCACGGCGGGGGGTGGAGGATGGAAGATACCACAGCGACATTAGGTATCATAAGTAGCTGCGGTGGGAAGGGTAGAGTGAACTTAATAACCACGAGGACCGCGGGCAATACAGGCAGCAAGAACGTCTGATGTTTTTATGCTTCGTCTACGTCTGTTGTCTGCCTCGGCTGCACAATCTTCCCTACCATGTGAAATTGTTAGAAGAGCAGCCTGCGTTGCAGGCCTTCATCTGTGCTATATTGTCGCCTACTCTAAATTGGTCTGAAAGGTGGCTAATCCCTCATGATGGAAGTTAGCTTAATCTCCCAAGATTGTAGGACGAGATAACTTCAACTACGATGTGGATGCGAGTGTTTAGTTTAAACCTGGCAAGGTTCGTGATGGGTACACAGAGTACCATTCAAGACACATCAAAGATGTCTCCGCACTCTTTCATACCTTCCAACACTGAGTCATAATAAAAAACAAAAGGGCAGGCTCTGCTTCAATGTCTAGACTTTACCGTGAGACCTGTGCTCAGCATCTCGAGGCTCAGCAGAATTTCTGATCAACTTAGCACTTGAGCAGCGACGCAAGTCTTGAGGGAGCGGTGAGAACAGGTGAAAGAGTGGGGAATTTTAAAGACCACCTGGGCTAAGAGCTTTTCCCCCCTCCTACTCTCCCCGTTATACAATTGATGAAGAGGTGGAAAATCACGAGTCACATCTCCATCCCATTACGATATCGATGCAGGAGTAAGTTTAGCTTCAGCCCCGCCATGCAGGAGATACAATAATGGAAAAATAAAGACAGTGTGCACAACAACAATGGTTATGTTAATATTTAAATGAGTCAGAGGATTATACCGTCCGGTTTCCATGTGACTTCTACAGTTATCAAATGTTCGTGTGTTACCTGTTGCACTTCAGACTCCGTGAGCTTTCCAGCAGAGGCAAAGCCACCTAGATGTTCAGAACTGAACCATTTTTGGTGTGACGTAACAGTGAGTGAAAGCATCCAATCGGACAAGCGAAGACGTAATCCAAACAAACAGGCTTATGTGAATTTACTCCCCACTGCTCTCATGGGCAGCCTCCACTTACTAAATGATTTCACATCAGAAATGCTCAAACCTCGCCGGGAGTTTCTTCAAAACCCACGAGGACCGCGTGGGTTTTGAAGAAACCCACGCAACCCCAGAGGAAAGGGTTGCATGCCCCAGAGAAAAGGGTCGCATGACCCCAGAGGAAAGGGTCGCATGACCCCAGAGGAAAGGGTTGCATGACCCCAGAGGAATGGGTCGCATGACCTCAGAGGAAAGTGTCGCATGACCCCAGAGGAAAGGGTCGCATGACCCCAGAGGAATGGGTCGTATGACCCCAGATGAATGGATCGCATGACCCCAGAGGAATGGGTCGCATGACCCCAGAGGAAAGGGTCGCATGACCCCAGAGAAAAGGGTCGCATGACCCCAGAGGAAAGGGTCGCATGACCCCAGAGGAAATGGTCGCATGACCCCAGAGGAAAAGGTCGCATGACCCCAGAGGAAAAGGTCGCATGACCCCAGAGGAAGAGAGATTAGAAAATCAAGCTGATAAAATACCCAACTGGTTTAGGTTTCTCAACTATTATTTATGATATATTAACCTCATTCAAATATTATCCCACGCCTCTCCCTTTAGAATCAAGCCTCTCTTCCTTGCGTCCAACTTTCATATTTCGCTACCCCTGCGCAGGAGGAATCTTCGCTACCTACCCCTGCGCAGGAAGAATCTTCGCTACCCCTGCGCAGGAAGATCTTAGCTATTCCTGCGCAGGAGGAATCATTGCCATTGCATCGTCAGGAAATCCAGAATTCCCTGCTCAGTTTAGAAACATCGACAGCAGCCCCGGCCAGCATCTCGTACAACTTTCAGACGGCCGCCTCGGCAGATCCTTAAAGGAGGTGTTGAGGTTGTCTTCATTCTGCGGTAATTCGACGAACAACACGGTGGAGACGACGTCATAAAGGGTCTCGCATCACAGTCATGTATTTTTTCTTTGATTTGAGCCTCATTTCTACCGGAGCCTCAACGTGAGTCATAATAGGTTCCTCTGTAGGGCTCGACGATCATGGATTCCAGAAAAACAACGTCGTCAAAGTTGGAGCATTTTGAAAATTTCAGTCGTGTCAGACGCACGCTGGTGCACACAAGAAAAATGTTTGGACAAAATGGATCTCCGCCTTCAATCATTTAGAACTTCAAGAGTACCATGTATGCACGCCAGTGCGCACAGGTAGCATCGTCGAGATTAGTACAAGGTTTAGGGCTACACGGGCAAAGTCAGCTCCGACAGCAACGCAGCACAATATTTACAGCTACGCGGTCTAGTTGTATTAGTACAATTTATTTATGTAGGTATGATAAAGACTCAGATGAAACGAAACGAATCCTCGCCTCCAACTCCTCAGAACCTCATGAGTAATATGTATACACGCCAGTGCGCACAGATAGCATCGTCGAAATTGGTACAAGGTTTACGGCTACACGGACAAAATCAGCTCCTACAGCAACGCAACACAATGGTTACAGCTACGCGGTCTAGTTTATTTTTAGTACACTTGATTTATTAAGGTAAGATAAAGACTCAGACGAAACGAATTCCCTCCTCCAGCCCCTCAGAACCTCATGAGTAATATGTACACACGCCAGTGCGCACAGATAGTATCGTCGAAATTGGTACAAGGTCTACGGCTTCACGGATCAGATCAACTTCAACCGCAACGCACCACAAGGTTTATAGTTACGCGGTAATGGTCAACAACAGAAATTACATATGGTCCGCGCACGCGCGAGCGAGCACAGACTGAAAAAACACTCCTTCATAAAATTACAAACAGAAACTCTCGCACAAGAACACTAGCATTATGTTATGATCGGCCTCCACTGGCACACATTTTATAAAACTTGGCTAACCGAACATTACCATTGGGAGGTGCGCAGTGTGTGTCCTAAAAACAGTGTAGGCCTTAGGCCTGTTAACCCCTAGCTTAAGTTACACGAAGAAATCCCTTGCCTTGCATATTTTTAATTCCCCTCCGATGTTTGTTTAAGAGAAACAGGTGGTCCCCTCGCGGATCGTATAACGTAGGAGACATTGACGAGTTGAGGGCCATTTGCGCACCTTGTATAACTCCGTGTGTTGGCAATTGTATGGACTAGATCCAATAACACTGTTTAGCGCAGGGTTATTTTACATTGTTCAAAGGTGGGAGGAGTCAACAAAATCCGTTAACGGATTTTGTTGTATATTTACCAATGAGGTTGGGGTATAAGGACGCCCCGCCTCTTTAGATGACCCAAAAAGGTGAAAGGTCCCCTTATTGGAGGACCACTTCATAACCATGAACATGGCCCTCCCACATATCATTTTCAGGGCAGACCCGAACGATAGAGGGCAGATACAGATACTTGCCATCAGCTACAGCCATCAGGCAGAGCTGGGACACTCTCCAGCAGCTGAAGCCTTCGGGTGTAGGCCTCCTACTTTACCCTACGCTCGTCTTACACTTAATACATTTATTTTTGCTGTTCATTTACACTTTTGTTACTTTGTGTCCGTTATTACAAATCTATATTCAGTACTCTATTGATAGAGTAACTTTTGTCTTGGTACTTTTTTATACAAAAAGACTATTCTAAAACCAATGTTTGATCATTCCTACCTTGATTTACCCGATTATAACAACCTGGAAAGTTTTAACATAACATTAAAATTGGTACAAGGTCTACGGCTTCACGGATCAGATCAACTTCAACCGCAACGCACCACAAGGTTTATAGTTACGCGGTAATGGTCATCAACAGAAATTACATATGGTCCGCGCACGCGCGAGTGAGCACGGACTGAAAAAACACTCGTTCATAAAATTACAAATAGGAACTCTCGCAGAAGAATACTAGCATTACTCTACTAAATTGTGGATCGTTAAGAGGAAAGAAAGGGTAGGCTCATCAAGAGCTGAATAACTGCTCAAATGATTGACATCATACTTATTGTTTAGGGAGCAGAGGTCCCTCGGGTCCCTAAGGAGCCCGATAGGTCCTGGAGGGTAAACCGATTCCCCCGGGTCCCAGAAGCTCCCCTGGTCCCTCGAGTCCCCTCGTCTCAGCTCGTCTCGGTTTGTCTCTGATCATTTCGGCCAGTTTCGGCTCGTCGAACCCAACTCGACTTGCCTCGACATGTTTCGACTGATTTCGACGCCCCTCGACCAGCCTCGATGCGTCTCTCCCCTTCTGCGTCAGCAATGCTGTGGACTGTAATAACTAATTTCTCCACTCAAGCACTCCATATTCATACATTCCTCTGTGTATGGGTTTTACAGCGTTGGGAGGGGTACCAGAGGTTCCAGGACTCAGAGGGGCCTCAAGAGGGTCCCACAGTTTCTTAAGAGGGTTTCAAAGGGTCTCAAGGGCGTCCCAAAGGGCCCCAGATGGGTCCAAGTGGGTTCCCCCAAAATCCTCCAGGTCTTACAAGTCCCCCGGGTTCCCGAAACCCCGAGTCCCGCGGGTCCCACAAGTACCCTTCTTCCCTGGGTCACCTTGTCACAACCAACCTCGATACATATAATAATAACAAATGCCAAATTATTCCCCATGAAAAAAGAGCAGAAAAAAATAATAGGAAGAAGAAATAATAAAATACTAAACTAAAGTGTTAATGATCTATAAGATGAATAATCATCCATCCACCCCAACACGGTCATGGTAAGATAAAACCGTTATGGACATCAGGACAGTGCTTAGGGACCGTGAAGTGTGCCCCTGTATGTAAGGAGGGACATTAACGGTTTACGATGCGGATACCAGGGCAGGACCAAGGCCTACGCCGAGTGAATTTGAACTGAATGCATGGAGAAATCTAAATATTCGGGAATGGAGCTCCTTGGTAGCGGATTTGCATGCTATCAAAAGTAAACTTGCACGTCACAATAATATACTTCTTGACAAGACCAGAAGTGGGCCATCAACACGCACGAGGTAGTCTGGCTTCGTTCTAAAGCCTCTTTCAATACGGTTTAAAACTGCGGTCTCCTCCTATTCTCCGCCAGCTTATCAAGCTGCGAAGGAATCCTCATGAATCAAGATCTCATCTAAAAATAGATATCATTTAGACAACTGTTGCTTTCCAAAGTCTCTTCGTTGGTGACTTCAACGAAACACGGCGGCGGGAAACTGTTTCAAATAGTCCGCTCTAACGTTAATCTGATGTTCTTTATTGGGCTTTTTGCTGTCTTGCGTTAAGATATTAAACCCACTATCATGCACGAACAATTTCGGGAAAAAAGTCGAACGGTTTTATAGTTTCCCGGAAATATCAGAAAACGTCATTTAAGATAATGACTGCTTTACGGAGGTATGAGAAAAGTATGTAAAGCCATGGTAGTGCTTTAGTGCCAGGTAACTTCAAAACGTTGCCGAAGTTTTTTTGTGCGCTGCGCTTGACTCTTGTAAGCACATTTCTTCACAAAAATAGTGTTGGGTACACTCAGACACAAAAACGGAGCCACATACGTAGAAAATTCAGTTCCACAACGTAAGCATTACTGGACAGGATCGACAGCTACGAATGTTCCCCTTTAAAGCTGACCTCGAATCAGGTGTCAAACGAGAACTCTACTTGAGGTGAATCCCTATGATTGTGACCGAAGTTCAGTTCATGACAATCAAGCATTCAGATGGAAGGTGAAAACACATGCATTTCGAAAGATCGTCTCTTTCATAGTAACTATTATCGACCACAAATTCAGATCACGTACACAGATCTTATAGATCCAAAGTTCTGTCGGATCGCCGTGTACCGGATATAGAAAAGTTCTCATTGACTAAGTGACATTTTAATTAGAGACGCTTCCGTGTTCGTTTCTGAGCATACCTTTAACACGATGCTTTTTGTTCACTGTAATTGATATCTAACTGGATGCGACTAAACAACATCAATGTTGTCAGCTCGCACATCAAAGAAGCAGACGCGACATGTGGAGCATCATTAGTTAGATAAAGCGCTTACGTGCAGGTGGAAAGGGGTGGAGTCGCTAAAACATCTGGAGCAGGTTTCACCTGTAGAATCTAAAGACTGCCATACCCGCTGTTCAGATGCACTCCGAGTCGATTCCCGGACAATTTAATATCAGACATGATACAATTCCGTTCAAATTATAATAGTTACAAATTAATATAGGAAATAACAGAAAAAACTCGTTTAATGCATAGCCTTATCCGTTTTGAAGGCAAACAAAATTCTCTGTTGTTTTTCCCATCTTTTTAATGTGGTGGAATTAACGTACACAAATATTCCCAATTTATATATGCAGGATTTTCTTCGGCATCTCGGCTTTTGACAGATCATCGCGATTAATGTTTCGTCATTCGATGGTCGAGCTATCATTGCTTCAAGTAATTGTTGCAGTGAAGGCTGCACATGGCACTCCAGTCATACCAACAAGGTCTGGAGTACTTCGCTTTCGATCTGTGCCTGCAGTGCCTGGGTGCGCCTGGTACGATTGAGCACGTCATAATGTCGAGCCCAGCATTTGCCCACGGCAGGCTCAAGCATAGTCACACGTCAGGACGTGATCTGTGGGAGCGGCTGCGAGACAGCAGCAATTTCTTCAGGTGTGTAAGTCAATTATAAGGGCTTACACCGTTCGTATCAATCCCAACATGTACACGTCATTGGGCATCCGGGCTTTTGAGCTGTGGCCGGCGGTGGCCAATCCACCGCAGGGTGAGCTGAAGCAAAGCAACAACCGCTGAATTTACCGGTTTTTATACATTTATTCTGTGAAATATTTGTCGTTTATAACAGCCTATATAGTTTTTTTTTATCATTTCAACTGATATTTGCATAAAGCTTCATCAGAATTTCACGTGAATTTGACATCTATCGTATGCGTCAAATAATCTACAAATTACGCGTCGACTTAGCTTGCACAAATTTCTCAGTGGTGATAAGCTCGTGGTGAAGGGTTCAATCCTGAACATGGCCCCGGACTTTTTTGCTCCTGGTTCACCGAATGAATATTTCTGTCTAGTTATTATTGAACAACGGAAAGTAAATTATCGACTCTGGAAACAGAGATGAAAAAATGCTGACATATTAACGGACATTGTTAAAATCCTCCGGACAAGTGACTCCCACATGATGTAGTGGAATCCATCAATTTCACCGCAAACAACCACAAACGTATTGTTAATTCCTGGCAAATTGTCTTAGAATATATTTACAGAGCTCTATCAATTTGTAAGGAATACAACAACATAAAATCAATAACAAACTTCTCCCTAAAGCAACGACACGGTAGAGAATTAAACGAACTAAACGCGTTCGTATGCGCCGCTATTGATTCTGTTGTGTCGAGGAAAGCCAAACCGTCGCTAGCCTGGAGGCCCAAGTCTGTGCCGGCCGATACAAACACTGGCAAATAAACACGCTGGACTAATTTCAATAATTGCATGGATTGAAAGGATTTATTTAATGCTTAAGATTAGGAGGCGAGTGGAGCTCCCAATGGTACGGTAAGATACTGTACAGCTCGCTGCAGCTTGTACGGGAAGCTGCAGGCTGTACGGAAAACTGCTACTTGTGAAGTACACTTCAGTCTTTAGGGTACGCTGCAGCCTGTACGATAATCAGAAGCCTGTAAGGATCGCTGCAGCCTGTATTGGTACGCTGCAGCCTGTGAGGTATGCGGCAGCCTGCAAGATACGATGTAACCTGTGCTGACGATACTGTACAGTACGCTGCAGATTGCATAGCATGCTGCAGGCTGTCTAGCGTGGCAGCCAGTACAGTACGCAGCATCCGTCACGGTACGCTGCAGCCTGTCCGGTACGATACTTTACGGTGAAATGCTGCCTATGCGGTGCACTGCAGCCTCTACGGTACTCTGCAGGCTGTAAAGTATATTGCAGGCTGAAAGGTATGCTACAGGCTGTACGCGTACACTGCAGCCTGTTCGGTACGATATTGCACGCTGCGCTGCAACAAGCACGGTACGTTGTAGACTGTAAGGTACACTGTAGGCTGTAAGGTACACTGCAAGCCGGTCAGTATAATAACGTACGTTTCGTTGTTGCTTGTACGGTACGCCGCGGCATAAACGGTACATTACAGCATATTTGGTACGATAATGTACAGTACGTTACAGCCTGCGCGGTACGCAACAGCATGTATGGTGCACAGAAGCCTGCACGAAGCGTTAGAACCGTGACGGTGCTCTTCTTCCTGAACGGGGTGCTGCAGCCACTACGGTACATTGGAACCAGTGCGGTGCGCTGCAACTTGTACGGCACAATATTGTACGATAAGAAGCAGCCTGAAAGGTACGCTGCAGCCCGTACGGTACGCTGTGGCATGTACGATACGTTGCGGCCTCCACGGTACGCTGCAGCCAGTACGGTACGCTACAACCTGTACGGTACGATACTATGTGCGGCACGCTGCAACCTATACGGTACGATTCTGGATGGTACGCTACAGCCTGTACGGTACTGTAGCCTGTACAGTGTATAGCAACCTGTACGGTACGCAGCAGTCTGTGGGGTACGCAGCGGCTAATACGGCTACTGCACGCTACACTGTTTAGCCTGTACGGTACGCTGCAGCCTGTATAGTGCGCTACAAGTTTTGCGATACAAAGCAGCCAATACGGTGCACTGCAGCCCATACGCTACGATACTAGGAAATATGCTGCAGCCTGTACGATATGCTTCAGCCTGTACCGAGTGCTGCAGTATGTACGGTGCGCCACAGCCTATACGCTATACGATACTATAAAGTACGCTGCAGCCTGTTCGATATGCTGCAGCCCGTACAGAGTGCTGCAGTGTGTACGGTGCTCTACATCCTATACGGTACGACACTGTACGGCACACTGCAACCTATCCGATACGCTGCAACCTGTACGGTGCGATGCAGCCGGTGAGGTATGCAGCAGCCTATACGGTGCGCTGTAATCTGTACGGTACATAGCAGCCTGTACAGTGCACTGCAGCCAATGCGGCACGCCGGAGCCAGTACGGTGCGTTTAAGCTCGTACAGAGCGACGCATTATTTGCTACAGTATCGCAATAGAGATGCTAACAAAGCAAGTGTCCCCGGACCCTCTTTTGACCATTACTTTATACGCGTTCCAGCTCGACAAGAGCTCGATTTTCATGATCGCTTGCAAGATGGCTTCAAATGCGAATGAAGTAATAAAAATATACGAGACTGAGTGCATGGCTGGAAAATGAAGATATTTCTCCTATTTTAGCCATTGTCTTCACGGTACAGTATCCTGCACGTACACAACACAGCCATGTGTAAGATACATTGAATTATTTATTGTGATCTGTTCTAACGTTATTGGAGAAGGCCGAATAGCTCTCCTCAGCTGGACAGTGCTCTGCCTATTCGATTTATCTGTTAGACGAATAAGAGGCCACGTGCGCGCCGCAAATGCCGGATAAGAGGCTACGTAATCGCCGCATATGCCGGATAAGAGGCCACGTGCTCGCCGCATATGCCGGATGAGAGGCCAAGTGTGCGCAGCATGTGCTGGATAGGAGGCCACGTGCGCGCAGCATGTGCCGTATAAGAGGCCACGTGAGCGCAACATCTGTCGGATAGGAAATCACGTGCGAGCAGCACCTGTCGGATAGGAGGCCACGTGCGCAGAGCATCTGCTGGATAGGAAACCACGTGCACGCCGCATGTGCTGGATTGGAGACCACGTGTGCGCAGCATGCACCGCATAGGAGGCCACGTGCGCGCAGCATCTGTCGGATAAGAGGCCACGTGCGCGAAGCATCTGCTGCATGAGAGGTCACGTGCGCACAGCATCTACTGCATAGGAGGCCACGTGCGTGCAGCATCTGCCCGATACGAGACCACGTGCGCGCAGCATCTGCCCCATAGGAGGCCACGTGAACGCAGCACCATGCCGCATAGGAGGCCACGTGCACGCAGCATCATGCCGCATTGGAGGCCACGTGCGCGCAGCATCATGCCGCATCGGAGGCCACGTGCACGCAGCATCATGCCGCATTGGAGGCCACGTGCGCGCAGCATCATGATGCATAGGAGGCCACGTGCACGCAGCATCATGCCGCATAGAAGGCCACGTGCGCCCAGCATCATACCGCATAGGAGGCCACGTGCGCCTGGCATCTGCCGCATAGGAGGCCACGTACACGCAGCATCATGCCGCATTCTCTATCCGTCGAACTCCGTCTGCTCTTCAAAATTCAAATGCCAAAAAATGTGTTAAAAGATTATCTTGAACGAAAATAAATACCTTACTTTTTCAATTAGTTATTCATCTTATCTTGATTTTGGTGTAAGCCCTATGATATAGAAGGTGCCAAAGAAATAGTTTGTCGTATGAAGATTCTAAAGGAAATGCGATTATAGAACTTTTTCTAGGTTTAAACACGTAGGGAGGAGTTCTCGTTTGTCATTCAATTTATTTTTCATCGGTAAAAATTTTTTTGTTTCACATAGTGTACCTACAAGTGTTCACTGGAAGAAGCAGCACTTGAGCTCCTACCAAGTGCTGCTTCTTTCAAGTGGAAGGAAGTTGCTCTTGGTCCCCCTCCCTTCCTCCAACCCAACAGAGCTTATCTGTTGCCGCGTGCCTCGTAAAGCCCCCTTGCCCCTCCCCCTCGTAAAGCCCCCTTATTCAGGCTGCAATGCCTTTTAATCGAAGGATCATCGCGGCTCGGACCCGAAAGCCCTGAACCGGAATCACCCGAGCAAAGAAGTCATCCTCCGAATACAGTCTCCCCTCTTTCCTCACCCGAGCAAAGAGGTTATCCTCCGAATACAGTCTCCCCCTTTCCTCAGAGGGAACCTGTTGTCGCCAAGTGCCAGGACACGCACGACATCACAGGCCGTATACAGTTTCCCCCTTTCCTCTGAGGGAGCCTGTTGTCGCCAAGTGCCAGGACACGCACGACATCACAGGCCGTATACAGTCTCCCCCTTTCCTCCGAGGGAGCCTGTTGTCGCCAAGTGCCAGGACACGCAGGACATCACAGGCCGAATACAGTCCCAAGTGCCAGGACACGCAGGACATCACAGGCCGAATACTGTCTCCCCCTTTCCTCAGAGGGAGCCTGTTGTCGCCAAGTGCCAGGACACGCATGACATCACAGGCCGTATACAGTCTCCCCCTTTCCTCAGAAGGAGCCTGTTGTCGCTAAGTGCCAGGACACGCAGGATGAACGTCACAGGGCAGACAGTAACTGTTGACCATTCATTTGAGGCGAGGTGAAAAAAGAAAGTGCGCTTTGATCGCTTTGCCCATTCTATTCTGCTTTGTAATTTGTGCGATTTGTTTTGGAGAAAAGCTAACGAACTATGTGTTGGAAACAGCTGGAGGTCTCCTCTTTCTCGACATTTAAAGGCGTCCGACAGGGTGACCTATGACCGCTTCGAGAAATAAAATAGTGGTTCACGATATCCGTAAAAAATATTGATATGCGATCCTCAAGCAGTTCACATACCGTAAACCGGGGTCTGTATGAGCCTCGGAAAATATCAATGGGGAACACAAAAGGTACGTTTGGAGGGCTCCGATGAAGTGAACTTTGGCCTCTCCTTGATGGCAACAAAGCCATACCAGAGGGCGAGCCAGTTGCTGTGTCGTCATCTCTTCAGTTTCCAAATGATTCATAAAAGTTGTATCACGAGTCAAGCGTCTACTTGTACTCTTATGAACGCTGATACCAACATGTAAAGAGGTTCTCTCTCATTTTAGTGCGTCAACGAATGCAATTTTGTTGGTGCCCGCCAGGTATTGACGCCATCTTGCGGCCAGCCCTGCCAAATCTCTATAATCCATATGCTACACAGAACACCAGATTCTGTGGCCAGTAACGACCATGTCTGGTAGGTCATTTCCTGGTAACAATCAGTTCTTGGGCAGGCAAGAAAGTGGAGCTCTCAAGGAGAGCAGAAACTAGCGCTCTCTGAGAGGACAGAAACTGGAGCTCTCAAGGAGGGCAGAAACTAGCGCTCTCTGAGAGGACAGAAGCTGGAGCTCTCAAGGAGGGCAGAAACTAGCACTCTCTGAGAGGACAAACTGGAGCTCTCAAGGAGGGCAGAAACTAGCGCTCTCTGAGAGGACAGAAGCTGGAGCTCTCAAGGAGGGCAGAAACTAGCGCTCTCTGAGAGGAC
>SDVV010022863.1:0-12864 GCA_016164225.1 Gammarus roeselii | reverse complement strand
CGTGACAGCGCATCTGTCGGCGGCCGGTTTGTAGCTACATCGTGTTCCAAAACATGATTCACAATATATGTTATTGAAAATCTTTTAAAAAACATGTGCATGAGTTTGATAAATCGAAAAAGAGTACATCGCAACTCATCTCTAGAGTGCTGCTGGCTCGCCTTCATCGAACTGAAAGGAATTCACAATATACCATCATACATGTACACATACAGATTGTAAATTATAATATTATAATAAATGATCGACAGCCAACTTCTTATTTGAGGTAAGAATCAGGAATGCCTGGCACGAAATACATGGAGTGGGGCGATCACGAAATGCATGGGGTCGGTAAAATTACGCATACCTCCAAAGTGGAGGTATGCGAGGATTGTTTAGATGACGATAGAGCTTAAATATGTTGGACCAGAAGATGGCATCAATGCCTGTTAAGCTTGTTAATGCCCGTAAACGAGTAGTCATACATCTTGATTGTTCGAATCGTCCTTCCATACATTTCAAAGAGACTCCGTGTCTGCCAAACGAGTATTGAAGAACCTTGCAAAAACATGTCTTGTTGACGACATGGTAACAACCGCGCTCTCCATCATGGTTGAAATTTCTTATTTCTTACTTCCGTTCACATTTAATAATAATGGCCAGGTGACGAAAAAGGCGTCTCGTTAACTTCTTCTGAGCAATCATTTGAACAATTAGAAATATCCCGACGGAAAGATACCCGACTCAGAAAGATACCCGACTCAGAATGATACCCGACTCAGAATGATACCCGACTCTGAAAGGTACCCCGACTCGGAAAGGTACCCCGACTCGGAAAGGTACCCCGACTCAGAAAGGTTCCCCGACTCGGAAAGGTATCCCGACTCGGAAAGGTACCCCGACTCGGAAAGGTACCCCGACTTTTGAAGATACCCTGATACGTTTTTAGGGTATTAACGAAAGTAAATTGGTTGGCCCCCTCCAGATTGACAGGCATACATGCAATATTGCGGTCCGACATGCAAAAGCTCTAACAGAACTCTAATCTGTTTTTGTTTCGTGTAACAGCGTTAAGGCTGTGGAGAATAATTGAAAGAAGCAAAACTCATTTCGGACTGTGTTATCGAATACGGTAAGCAGATTTGGGGCGTGTGCGTGTTCGTCGTACTAGTCTAGACTAATTTCTTGTTCTTATAGAGTATCTCTACGTGTATTATTTCATATTTCTGGAAAAGATTAGCTAATACGTAGCAAAATTTTTGTGAAAAATTAATTACCTTTCTTGCCTCTCAGTGGGTCCCTTTAGGTATCTTAAAATAATAATTTTTATTCGTGAAAATTTTCGTATTCCTCATCATTTTGGCATTTGATCCAATTGTTTTATATATTTTATGATGGCTTATAATGGTTCCTGATCCCCCTCCCCAAACCCTCTTTCTTCTAGCGGGAGGAGCACCCCCTCTCCCACAGCCAGTACGACACCACCGAAGCCACCATCCAGGTGCTGGACCCCAGCCTTGACTGGTCCACAGCCATGGGTGAGCAGTGGTGATGGGAACATAGCTATGGGCATAGCAGCAGTGACAGGACCACAGCCATGCTTGAACAGTGGGTGTGGAACCACAGCCATTTGTGAGCAGTGGGTGGCTGGACCACAGCCATTGGTGAGCAGAGGGTGATGGGAACATAGCTATGGGCATAGCAGCAGTGACAGGACCACAGCCATGCTTGAACAGTGGGTGTGGAACCACAGCTATTTGTGAGCAGAGGGTGGCTGGACCACAGCCATGGGTGAGCAGAGGGGGGGCTGGACCACAGCCATGGGTGTGCAGAGGGTGGCTAGACCACAGTCATGCTTGAGCAAAAGGGGACAGGACCACACCTATGGCTTACAAGTGTTTGCAAGTATAGAAAGACAAGAAGAGGCCTATTGGCCCAAACTAGGTTGCCTTTTGATAGCGAGAGGATTAGTTCTGAAGTAGAGCGTCTATGAAAGCGTCATCTGCTATATCTGTTTTAAAACATCAAGAAAGGGAACGGCGGCAATTTATGTAGAACTTATCGAGCCGCGACTTAGACGTTTCTATTGTATTGCTGTTTAGAACCTCCGCTGGAAGTTTGTTCCATTCTTCGACAACTAAAAACGTGAAGAAATTGCTCGTGATGTCGATTAAGAAGCGTTTCCCAACGATTTTGAATCCATTGTTCCTAGTCACTCCATTCGTATCTTCGTATCTAGAGTCGAAAACCTCGCTCGGTCGAAGTTTTCCTTACCCTACAAACTCTTCTACACTTCGATCATGTCGCCCCTGACTCTACGTTCTCAAGCGAATTAAGATTGAGTTCACGTAGACTGTCTTCGTACGATTTATTCCACAGCGAAGCGATGAGTTTGGTAGCTCTACGCTGAACTTTCTCTAATTTAATAACGTCGTTTCTAAGATATGGAGACCAGAATTGAACGGAATACTCGAGATGCGGTCTAACAAATGCATTGAATAACTTGAGAATACTGTGTCTGCTCTTGTACGAGATAGTGCCGGATATCATACCTAACATTTTGTTGCCTTTCTTGGCAACATCGTTACATTGCTCGCTGCTTTTTAAGTCTTTACTAATGATGACACCTAAATCCCTCTCTTCGGTGACTTAAATGAGTTTCTTTCCAAACATTGAATATTCGTGTTTGAGGTTATAAGGACCTATGTGCATAACTTTACATTTGTTTACATTCAATTTCATTTGCCACTTTTCTGACCAATCAACAATTTTGTTCAAGTTTAGTTGGATCTGCTGACACTCTAGTTCAGTTTGCACTTTTCCTCCGATCTTAGTATCATCTGCAAACTTGCTAATGTTTGAGAGAACGTTGCTATCGAGATCGTTGATGAATATTATAAAGAGAACTGGCCCTAACACGGATCCTTGAGGCACGCCGCTTGTAACATTACCCCAGGGGGAGGAAGCTCCGTTAAGTACAATTCGCTGCCGTCTGTCCGTGAGCCAGCTTTTTATCCAGTTGTTAACTTCGCCTCGAATACCGATGCTGTGCAATTTACTAACTAGGCACTTGTGTGGGACTTAATCAAAGGCCTTTTGAAAGTCAAGGTAAATGACATCGATTGGAGATTTTGTGTCGTGGATTTCAATTTTATTATCGAAAAAAGTAGCAGGTTTCCATGACAAGAACGGTTGTGTCTAAAGTCATGCTGAGAGTCACCAATCAATTGGTTTGCTTATATATTTTTTGTAATTATATCCGCTATCAAACTTTCAATTAATTTGCCAATGACTGAGATGAGACTAATCGGACGGTAATTGCCTGGGACACTTTTTGTCCCATTTTTTTTCAATTAATGTAACATTGGCCTCTTTCCATTTAGAAGGGCAGGTGCCGTTTGTGAGAGATTGGGTGAAAATGCTTGCTAAATGTTCGACGATTTTGTTTCTAGTCTCTTGTAGAAATCTGGCATGAACTTTGTCTGGACCTGGAGACTTGGTGACTTTCATTTTATCTATAGATTTAATAACTTTGGAGGGGGGAAAATTCACAGTGTTGAGGGCTTCAATTTGTCTTTCCGCTATGATATCCTCAGGAGTTGGAATATCCTGATTCTTTAACGTAAATACAGAATAAAAGTATTTATTAAGTGGGACACTTATTTCAGTGTCGTCCGTTTCTAGCTCGCCAACATCGTTCTCGAGAAGACCAATTACAGACCTTGATTTCTTTTGCTCGAAATATAATTAAAAAAATTGTTTCGGTTTAGTTTTGGCATTTGCGGCTATTTCATTTTCATAATATTTATTTTTACGTTTGTGGGCCCTCTTTAGATCTCTTATGCTGATGTTGTATTCATTTTTAGCTACGTCGTCATGTGGATGTTTCTGTTTTATCGAGTGCATTGCTTTTTTACGTGACTGAAGGCGCTTCAATTCTCCTTTTCAGTACTTGGGCTGATTGACTGCTGTTCGCCTGTTTTTGCTCGGGATAAGCTCATATTCAATATTTTTAGGTTCAGTCAAAAAATTGTTAAGCGATTGATTGACATCTTGTTCGAGGGTTATATCTGCTGACGCCGTCTCTCTTAAACCGTCAAACTTAGCTAATCTTAAGTTAGGGATTTTTTCGCAGTTTGTTGACGTTTTCAACTTGAGCTTTATAAAAAAACGGATACAGTTGTGGTCGCTAGTTCCGAGTGGTTCGCCCACTTCGACGTTCGTTACACGAGTCGCTTGCACTAAATAGGAGATCAAGAATATTGCTTCCTCGTGTAGGTGTCTACACCATTTGTGTCATGAACTTATCGTCTGCAAAATGAATGAGACGTTGGTCGGTGGTAGTGCATTCGTCTGTTTCCCAATCAATGTCAGGGATATTGAAATCTCCTAGCCCAATACTGTGTGGTGTTGTGACGACATCGACGAGGGTGTTGTAAAGATCGATATCATCTGTAACCTTGCTTTTTATGGGTTGATAGACGAGGGTGATTTTACATTTTATATGTTTACCGACTACTTGGTTTTATAGTACGTCGTGTCTGCTGCATGGAATAGTGACTTCTAATATTTGCAGAGTGTTTTTCACGAGAAACAGCAGTCCTCCGCCCTCTCAGCCTTGTCTTCCTCTGTGAAATAGTGCGGAACCCGGGAGAGTAAATTCGCCTAAATGATGTCTAGTGCTCAATTTCATCCACGATTCCGTGGCTGCTCTTATGTCGATACTTTCATTCATTGCAAGGATACCTATTTTCTTCGAATTTGTCTCGGAGACTTCTAGCGTTCACATATTAACATTTGAGAGGATTATTAGTCACATGAACTTGATTTTGTTTACTTGGACTGATCATACTATGAGGCCGTATATCGGAGCCAAGACTTTCGTTTTCGTTTACTCGGGTTGTACTAGCGGAGCAGCGACTGCTGCCTCTAACTCTGACTGGATTGATGACAGGATTTCTTTGCTAGGACTTACAATGATGTTTTGATGGGCTCTTGTATTTGTTGTGTATCTAGTGTTGAAACGGGCGGAGGCCGTTGGGTCATTTCGTCGGGCACTGCTGGTGGAGTTGTGGGTATGATATCGAGTACGTTTTTTGACTTATTATCGGTGACAAGACCAGCGCCGATGTTTTAAGAATGTTTAAGATGGTATTAAGTCCATACGTGTTTATGAGAGCCTTGTTGGTGATTCTATTAAAGTTATTGTACTCTGGGTCAATCATCGTTTCCCATTGATCAGAGAAAGGGATTTTCTGTGCTTTGCTGAAAGTTGCTAGGCGATTGTTAAGAAAAATCATCTTGCTTAAATTGTATCTGCTTTGGTTTGGATGAGGCAAGATGCCAGTGACATGTAGTTCGCTTGTGAACGCTTGAATTATTTAACATGGTTTCGTACCGTTTCCATGTCGATTCCGTCTGTGACACGTCTATGGCTCCGACTTGAAAAATAATTCGTTTTAAAGAAGGTATCTTTTCTTTTTTCGAATATGCCTTTAATTTTGTAAATTTCCAAGTATGTTTTGCCTAGTATTTTCAGTTGAATTCTCCCTCTTCGCTGATTTGATTTGAACGAGGTGACATTGGAATCACCAATCACTAAAAACTTCCTCTGTGTTCTGCGAAGCCCCTTTCATCGAGCAATGCATCAAAATGGTTACGTGTGTCGGGTCGGATGTGGTGAGATAATGGTCTAAAGTGTGGTGCATTGTCACAGCGTGGCTACCTCTTGCTTACAACAGTAGTTTACGATGCCTCGCTATCTTTGGTGGATGAGCAGTGGGTGACTGGACCAAACCAATAGGTAAGCAGTGGGTGATTGGGCTACAGCTTAAGGTGAAAATAGGGCATAATAGTGTGACAGCGACGCTGTTCGATTCTGCGTAAAATTACCTCAGCCTCCTCATTTCTTTATTGGAAAAGGTGCATTTGGCTCTTAATTTGTGACTATTAGTCTCAGTTTGTGACTATTAGTGTAAGTTTGTGACTATTGGTCTCAGTTTGTGACTGTTAGTCTTAGTTTGTGACTATTAGTGCAAAGAACTGTTAGTCTGTGATTGTTTGTTGTGTTCACCACGAAAAAATAAGCCATTTTTCAATGAAAATGGGTTCATTTTTTTACCAGGGTCATCAACTTCACCACTTTGTTGAATGTTGAGGAACTTCCGACAATAACATGGTTCATTCGGATGCTTTTGGCTGCCTACTAAATTTTCGGTATTAATTCAAAGTCAAGTTTTGCGCCTTCCTGACTTCTGTCGGACAACCCCTACTGTAGAGTCGAAATGTGAAGCTGCGACGCGCAGTCAAGCTTGCTCTACGTCGTGGCAACGGGTATCTTCTTCGAGACCGGAGTTGGTCGAGGCCTTCTGTGATATAAACCGATTTCAATCATAAAGAATGCTCAAAATTCTAAGCTAATAACATCTATTAGACTCGAACTAAAAGCCCAATGCATGCAGCTGGAGAATGTGGCCGTAAATGAACATGGAGGTGGTCTGGCGCAGAATTGGACTCGGCCAAGTCACCACCTTTATGCCATAGCTGAGAAAAACATCCATTCCTTTATAAACCTCTAATGGAAACTTATCCTCAGCGCAGGAGTCGAACAGATGGCTTACCGTGCGATTTGACCAGGATAGTGTGTTAATGCCGTTGTAATTAATCCAGCACTTTGTATTACGGCTCACACCGATTTATAAAACTTCTATTTCAGGATGGCAAGTTTGGGGTGATGTTTTTATTTTGCATGTATGCATGTGTTGCAAATGTATGTGTTTCAATATCAACCGGTTGAAATTGTAAAATTTTGCATTCCAAATCAAATTCATAATATATTAGTCGAGACTGTTTAAATTGTGGCGTTCACTTTCGCAATGAGATCAGCTGCTGGTCAGCGGACATTACAACACAGGCTGTTACAATACAGGCTGTTAAAATAAAGATTGTTACAATACAGGTCCTTACAATACAGGTCCTTAGAATACAGGTCCTTAGAATACAGGTCCTTACAATACAGGTCCTTACAATACAGGTCCTTACAATACAGGCCCTTACAATACAGGTCCTTACAATACAGGTCTTTACAATACAGGTCCTCACAATACAAGTCCTTACAATACAGGTCCTTAGAATACAGGTCCTTACAATACAGGTCCTTACAATACAGGTCCTTACAATACAGGTTGTTATAATACAATTCCATACAATATAGGTTGTTACCATATTTATCACCATTGCGTGTTAGAACACGTAAGCAGTCTAATGAAAATTTGAATGTATGATTTTTTTTGTGTTTATTATTAGGTATTTTCAAGTTTAAACACTGATAGACAGGAAAGGGGAAGTTCAAGCGAAACTCTAGACACATAACTTGTTCCACAGTGCCAGAAGGACACTAAAAAGCCTTGACACTCTAATCTCATCTTGTTACCACAGCGTCTCTGATTGGTGTGACGTCACTGGTGCTCTCCGAGAGCGTGACGCCACCTGTGGACTTCAAGGGAGACTTCAGTGGCAGCCTGGTTGACGGGTGGTGGAGTTTCCTGCATCACCACATCCACTCTCTCAACAGCACTGAGCACAACTTCACCGAGATAGTCGGTGGGTTGATGTGGAGGGGGGAGGGAGCTGGCAGAAACTCTCATCACAAGCTCAAGCGAACTTCGATCCCCTTGATCTAAAAAAATGCACTTGAAATCCTTGACACTCTAATCTAACATAACATATTGATGTAGGGGGGGAACTGGTGATATCCTAGTCATGGCGGGTAGTGGAGAAACAAGTCCATGATATCCGTTCTCAAATCTTGTGTTCAACTAAATGTGTAGAGTAAAAGAACTTGCTTAGTAAAATATATGATGTGCCGAAGAGAATATTAGAATAAAGCAATTATTAATTACATTCTTAAATAGTCCTGTTTTCAGTAAGTGAACCGCAGTGGATCTGTTCATTCAAGAACAGCTTTTAGAAGTGCACTTTGGGAAAGTTCAATCCCGGAATGATGATGTGCACGTAGAATACACGATGACAAACGTCAAGTGTTATTTGATGTACAGTAGGGAAAGAAATTTCGTTTATGGTTAGACTACAACCGACAAAATTACCTCTGCTTTCCCCTCGTGGAATTTAACTTTACAAATATTCTTACGGTATTGAATCTGGACAAAGCTTTTTGATTAATAATATCAACTAAATTACTGATGAGTTCAAATATTGGCATAGAACGAACATCAAAGATTTTTCTTCATCTCCAATCCTGCACGAAATTTCTTTCACTTCTGTGCAGTAGAGGAAGAAAATTCGTTCATGATTAGTCTGCAATCAAGAGAACAAACTAGATTTCTCTCACGCGGAATTTAACTTTAAAAAATTTATTAGGGTATTATATTAGGACAATCCTTCTAAACCGATAATATCAATTAAATTTACAATGAGTTCAAACATTGAGCGAAAATTTATCATTGAAGATTTCAGTTGATCTTCTATCATATGCGAATTTTCTTTCGCTACTGTACATGTATTTTTGCGTACTTCACTGAAACAAAAATCACAAGTTTATAAACAACAGCAACTAGGGTTTCGAAACCAAGAAAATCCATGGAATCTCTTTAGCTACACCTTATCCCTCATTCAAACATGTCCTCTGTAGACTAACTTCCATTCACTCCTGTTTACTTAATGCAATATCCCATATACCAGCAATACTTACAATCCAGACTTGAAGAATGACCCAAGCCCCTTCACGGACTAATAAAATACCTAAAACTTTACTGTCGACTACATTGAGGTTCGTCTCTCACCCTTGCAGATGCCATCCGAGTTGAGTTGTACTCGTTGCAGTCGCAGATGGAAGGAGTCGACAGCTGGTACAACAAGAGGTCTAACCAAGATGACCCATATGCCAGCTTCCGGTGAGATGGGGGGATGCTGTAACTTGTACCATTTGAGGATCATCAGTCAAAGATCTGTCAAGTGTCAGTAGATGTTAATGGAAACAGCCCCACCTAAGAAATTGTTGAGTCACGGGCCGCACGAAGTCACGGCGCAACCAGAGGCGGTGGAGCACCCTTATTTCCCTTCGAACACCCTTCTCTCCCCCCGTACTGAATTTACTTATTTTGTATAACCCTTATTTGTATCTTAGTTTTAGTTCAAATGTATTTGTCTAATCTCAAACTCCTTTTTAACTACTCTACCAATAGTCGTTACACACACCCGAGCACACTGGCCCTAACTTTCTTCCTTTCAGGTGACTAATAACAGCAAAATTGCGCTCCTCTCATTCAACCTTTTTCTACAACTCCTCCTTCCTCTTTTTTCCATTTTTGCCGCTATCTGATGGCTATTAACAGCCAGGTTGCGCTTCTCTCAGTCAACCTTTTTCTACAACTCCTCCTTCCTCTTCTTTCCATTCATGCCGCTATCTGATGGCTAATAACAGCCAGGTTGCGTTCCTCTCATTCAACCTTTTTCTACAACTCCTCCTTCCTCTTCTTTTCATTCTTGCCGCTATCTGATGGCTAATAACAGCCAGGTTGCGCTCCTCTCATTCAACCTTTTTCTACAACTCCTCCTTCCTCTTCTTTTCATTCTTGCCGCTATCTGATGGCTAATAACAGCCAGGTTGCGCTCCTCTCATTCAACATTTTTCTACAACTCCTCCTTCCTCTTCTTTCCATTCTTGGCGTTACCACGCGTGAGATTTCCTACAATGAGAGTAGATTTCGTGCATGGGATCCCCGTTTCCTGTCTCTGCTTCATTTTCTCCTTCAGCAGGTGTTGGAACGCATTGCTTACTGCACCTTAAGGACGACTTCGAATCCTTACGGCTCGGGTGCAGGGTATGTTGAGTGATGCTTTTTCTTACTGCCATTCACCCGAGGAGTGCTGGAACCATATGGTCTCAGCACCTTTGTCGTTCATGTGCCTCCTAACTTGATGCAACACTAGAAGGATGCTAGAACACTAGAAGGAGGCTGGAAAGCCTCGTCACATGAATATAAAGGAAGCAGGTTTAAACAAATCAATTTACAACACATAAAATGAACCTGAAAGTGAAAGAACACCCTTTGGGAACTGCATTGCGGAAGGCCGTCATCCACGCTGATGAAATGATAAGGTAGAGTTGCGTGATTCAGAAGATCGATCTTTTCTATTGGTTTTCCATTTTCACAGACAATATTTAATCATTGGATCCAATATCTCTCTATTTAACATATTTTTGCGGCCTCACTCTGGCTAATTTTACCTCCTTAGTCTCGGCTTGGGCATAACGAAAAGACAGACAGACTCCCAGCACTGGACCAAAGGAAAGGTCATCTGCCTGTATCTGAAATTTTAAATCGTCGTGATTTAATTCGTTTTATTTTTCGTATTCAAATACTGATTTCTGTTTTGTGAACACATGTTCTCATCTGTCACTTGTTCGGGGTAATAAATGAGATACCACAGTCTCCCTCGTTCAGTTCCCGTATAATTTTTTGAGTGAATTGAGTTGGAAATACCATGCACTCATATTTGTAAGTCAATGATTCAGTATTTAACAATAGTCTTTGACCTTAAGAGTTCAACAAATGAAACACGGCTTCTGATAAGTTTTACTCGACAAGATCTGCTTTGAGAAAACCAGCCCTTCTCCTGCTCCATACATCCTTCGAGTAACCCAATCCATTCAATCCCTCTCCTATCCTGTGACCTCCTTCGAGCACTCCCTTCTATTCCAGACTCGTTCTGTTTCTATCTCTCCTCTCTATTCCAGCCACGACGAGGACAGAGTGTCTTACTTCCTACGGCAGGGCCGTCGCCTGCTAGGACCTAGAGGCATCCAACGCGTCTTCACCTCTGCCTTGGTAGGACCCTCAGTACTGCTCGAGGATCCATTCCACGCTCTGCACGACCTCGACCAGAAGGAACACTCCAAAGGAATCCCAAGCCACATACTCGCGATTCAAACTAACAAGGCGTTCGCGCAGTCACAGTTCAACAACCTGGACTTCTTCAGCTCCTACAGAGAAAAAGACAAGCCCAGGCCTCACTCTTGGTATCCGCAGGTCTCTCAGGCCCTTACGATGGCCCTGGAAGGCAAGGGGTCTTGGGAAACCCTCCACATGGAGTTATCGTTGGTGTTGTCAGCCCTAGCCGCCTTCAGAAGTTTAATCCCTTTGGAAAACTAACTTGATATTAGAGAACTTATTTTATCGCCCATTCCATTTAGAACAGCCTATTGCAAAGAAATGAATTTCCGATTTTAATGAAACCAAGTGTTTTTTTCTCATTATGTACATAATTATGTACTAGACAGAGAATTGTTATAGTCTGCTCATATTTCAATAGATATTACTGTTTAGGATGTGGCCGAGAAAACATGTATTTAACGGTGCTATGGTTAGTTTCAACAGGCTCCCAAAAATGTTGTCGTATAAACTGACCGAGGAGTAATATACACGATGCATCAGGATGATAATGCAATGGTGACCAAAATTTGATGGGTGGAAATAGCCCTTTAAACGTGATTCCAAAACTGGACGAAAGAGTTTTCGACGAGACATGAAGAGTTGATCGCGCAACGAATACAGCATCGATTAATTTTGTAAAGCACTCTAAAATGCTACGTTCGTGATCCACTATCGCATTAGCCTTGAACAAGATGTTATCGCCTCAATTTCTTTCAATTTAACGTTCTGTGAACGGTTTTATGTACAGCCAATATACGAACGCTCCTTTCCGATGTTATCAAGAGCATTCTTTCCTCCAACCAAGCTGCCTTATCTCCCAGATTATATGATTTTCTTTCCAGGCATATACATTTGAAGTAGAGTGATGAAGATCTTGAGACAGCGAAACGCGTCATGAATAAGAAATTTCAAGTCATCTTATGTTTTGTTATTACCCTCAAGATCTTTTTCATCACTCTACTTCAAATGTATATGCCTGGAAAGAAAATCATATAATCTTGGAGATGAGGCAGCTTGGTTGGAGGAAAGAATGCTCTTGATAACATGGGAATGGCTGTCGGTCTGATGAAGTTGCTCATCGTGATGCCTAGCAAGTGGCCGCATCAAGCGTGATTCAACATCCGTTCGCCTACTACCTTGCGCGAACGTTGGATTCACCACTGATGTCGACGCCGCTGAACCTCGCGAGGAGCTTCCGCATCTGATCATCGCACTCAAGTCAGAAGACAACATCTTCTTCTTCGGTACCTGTCGAAGTGAATTCACGACCTGATGACTCTGGTCTACGTTAGTGTTAATTTGTTTGTGGGGTCGTGCCAGGAACCTGTAATGCCCCCGTGGAACAATGTACTGTTTCCCAACTCTCCCGTGTACGTCCTCTTCATTCGTCTCAGCGTTCAAACTCTGTCTTTAGATCGTCTTTCACATCAATGCGTCCTCGTTAAACAGTCATTGAGCTGTTAGGGCTTGATATAAGTGATAGCTAACTGTTGTTGCTGCGTAATAATTAGTTAAGTTTATGTACGTGCTGGATACCATGATGCCCCGTGGAACCATGCACTGTTCCCTTCCCATCTCCAGTGTGTACTTAACTATTCTGTACAATGTATTGATAGTTTGCTCACTGTATAATTCCTGATCAGCTCTAGGAGCATTCGAATTTGTTCATCTGAACGATTATTTTTTCAAATTCTTTTTTGTTCTGTCTCTTTCGTAGATAAGATACTTCAGGAACATCCTTAAGATCTAGTATTTCTGAATTTGTTAATGTAATTTGTTTGTACTTTTGAGACGTCCATCTGAAGAGCTCACGACAACGAAACGCGTCATGGATAAGAAATTTCAAGTCATCTTATGTTTAATTATTACCCTCAAGATCTTCATCACTCTACTTCAAATGTATATGCCTGGAAAGAAAATTATATAT